>BQKZ01007724.1:0-10501 GCA_036244855.1 Temnopleurus reevesii | reverse complement strand
GAGCATCAGAATAGTACCATACTCCCTCGGGCCGTTGGCCCTCGGGAGGATGGTACTATTCTGATGTTCATTCGTGCGAATAGTTTTAACCAGAACCTCGAGAGTCATTGTATATTTCTATATTATTGCAGCCAGGAGACTGAATTGTGACATATTATACAATAAAAACATTTAAACATTTGATAAAAAGATTTTTGGAGTGAGTTCTAACGGAAATGAATTCTTCTTCTGTGCATTCACTCATCAAAACTTTAATAAATGTAACATTTAAAAAATAGATATTATTCATAAACATGATTCTCTTCTGGTCTGAATGCTGACAAAACTACCACATTCTTACAATGTAATTAGGAGTTACAATATCTGACTTTGAGGAAGATTTATTTTTACTTCACAAGCAAAACTTTTAACAAGAATACGCCATGTATATTTTTTTGTTGCCAATACATGAGACAAAACAATTGAATGCAGCATCATAAAAGTGTAACACTATTCTTTTAAAACCCAAGTATAGTTTTGGTAAAGTTAAGGAAATGTGAATTTTTGGGATGTTTATAATGACATATAATTATTATACACATTTTGAAATCATATCATATTTTTGTACAAACTGATTCGTTTGAAAATTTGAATTTGATTGTTAAATCATATTTAGCGCCCTCTCTTGGTAATAATAGTATTCTGTTTGTTATCGGGCATATATACAAAGTTATTTCCGAGATTTGACGATAGAATGATAAAAAGGTATACATAACAATAAAATTCTGAAATTTTCATCCAATTCTGTGCATGAGAAGTTGTCCTTTATCAAGAAAGAAAATATTGAATTTGTGTTGGGGGACACGACACTTACAATATTTTGCACATTTTAGGTTATAGCTTTTCCAAAACTCGTTCATTTTTCGCACAATCTTATGTGCAACATGTTTAATGATACTATATTTTATTTTCTATAGATTTAAAGACAAAATTTGGCGATAAAAATATTCTCTTTTACCAAAACTTTACTTGGGCTTTAAGAACTAGAACAAAGAATAAATTAAAATTTAAAAATATATATTTCTGGTTCTCTGTTAAAGGAACATTTCAAATTCTTCATCTCAGAACCTAGCCAATAAAAGTATCATATTGCTTGACCATTACATTTAGAATGTCCATGGCGGTCAAGAGCTAGTTGGTCAGCTTGGACACGGAGACACAGCTTGTTACAAAGCTCCCAAGAAGGTTGAAAAGCTACAGGGTTTATCCATCAAGTCTATTCTTACGTTACAAATTAATGTTGTGTATTGCTTGACCATTACATTTAGAATGTCCATGGTGGTCAAGAACTAGTTGGTCACGGAGACACAGCTTGTTACGAAACACCCAAGAAAGTTGAGAAACCAAATATTAAACCCTTTAACCCTTATCCCATTGGGATATTTCAGTCATCTCAGTTCATTGGGGGGGGGGGCTTATTTGGCCCCCCCTCTGATCTTCGCCGTCGATCGCGCTATCGCGTCGAAATTTGACATGCACATAGCCCGCAATGTTAACTCTTAGATTGCGTAGTCAAATATTTAAAAAATCTACTCATTATTCTAATTAGGCTTTAAATATGCATAATTATGCATGAATTCTAACAAACAGTAATAAATCACTTGGTGAAGCTCCAAATGTGCTGATTTTTGGTCTAGATAGTCATAGTAATGTTTCAGACATATTGTCATGGAAAGAAAATGCAATCGAAATCTATTTCTTATGTATTTTATTGTTTTTGTGAATTTCTTATGTATTTCTATGTTTTTTCAACTTTATTATTTCTATTGTTTTTTCTATGGGAATTGTTGGTGACATTATTAGAGGCATAGAAAATGAATTTGAAATTCGGTTCATGCATTAATATGCAAAATATACAAGGATTTATGAATGTTGACTAAAAACACAATTTGCATTGACTTTGTACATAAAATCACGTTTTGGACTCATATTTGGCTCGACGAATATTTTTCAAATGCGCGTAGCGTCGGTACCGCATACCCGGTCATCACGAATTTGGTGTCAAAAGTTGCGCGAGACTTGAAAGATAAAAGTCAGAAAAAATTATGGCGCGAGCTTCTCGCGTTTCAGATTTATTGCAAAAATTGTCGAGGGGGGGGGGCTTTAAAAGCCCCCCCCCCATGGGATTAGGGTTAAGGCTGTGCCTGTAATACAAGTATTTACATTGTAAGTTCAACCATTTGATATTGCATATTGTTTGACCATTGCATTTAGAATGTCCATGGAGGTCAAGAACTAGTTGGTCAGCTTGGACACGGAGACACAGCTTGTTACAAAGCACCTAAGAAAGTTGAGAAGCTCCAAGGTATACCCATCAAGGCTGTATCATGTGGGGAAGAGTTCACTGCTTGTGTTACGGGTAAGTTTAATTCATATTCATACATCCATAATATAAAATTGATATCCGTAAAGGGGAACTTCACCCAGGCAATAATGTGTTGTCAGTGAACAAAGAAAGATGTAATGATGAAATAAAAATTTGATCACAATCTGATTATTGATTCAAGAGTTATGAATTTTCAAATTTTTTATTTCCACTAGTGATGGGTATCCTTGAATTGGCAACTTTGGCATAATCTGTGATGTGATATTAAAATGGATCAATACCATATTTCAAATGATGGATCACCACCATTCTTCCTGGAAACTTGCAGAGATGATGTTGGTATATCATATTTTGCAGAAAAAAACAAAATTTGTGTACTTTTACTGAAAAAGAGGAAAATGTGAAATTTTGTGTACAGAGTGAATGGAAAGTTCAACATGTTAGCAGCCAGTTTGTGCCTGTAGGTTGCTAATTCAAGGAGCCCAAGAAGGGTATAAATTTAAACTTTGAACATATACCGTATATATAAATCTTAAAAGGATCATCCAATTTTGCGAAAATGTGTAAAGTTTGATCATTGTATTTTTCTCCATCCACTGACAGCACATTAATGTCTGTAGTTAATTCCCCTTTCAGATTTCTGGTCATTTATTGTAGAGGGGGTTTATGTACAGTATATGTCAGTATACATGTAAAATCACTATGAATGAAAAGGCGACAATCAATGGCAAGAAGTAGGACAATACGGCAATGCATTGCAAACTTTTTTTCATTTTACTCACAAAGGCACTTCAGACAAGCTTATTTGTCATTCCCTTTAATTTGATGCCATCCAATAATAAAGTATGCCTGAGGAGACAGGTGGATCTGCGGTGGTTTAATATGTTCTCCTGTTAATCAAGGGTTAGAGGCACAGATTTTTGCATTAAGCTTGGTAAATATAGGTACATCACTCCACCAATATTTCAGTAGCAATATTATTATCATGCTTAAGTAAGTATCTGTTCAACAAATTATTTGCATGTACATGAACTCAATGTCCAATATCAGATGAATGTTATTTTCTTGCATTAATAAAAACAGATCTATATTATCCATACTATTATTTCTTTTTCTGCTTTTCAAGCGCAAAGGGACATGCTATGGCTATGTGTTTTATTTGCTCTATGAGAACTGAATATATTATTGTCATTCTCATTGTTATGATTGTAATAGTTGTTAGTGTTTGTAATATTTTGTTTGTTGTCATTGATGTTATTAATACTTTAGTTTTTTCTTTTTATGAATAGCGATGGTATTTGGTAGAAGAAGAATCAGAAGATTCTGTAGTAGTAGTAGAAGTAATAGTAGTAGTAGTAGTAGTAGTAATAGTAGTGGTAGCAGTAGTATAGTTGTAGTATTATCATTTATATTATTGCAGTTCCAGTAAATTACCATTCGACACAACTTAATCGTTCTGATGGTTTAAATTATAAGAACATTTGTAAGAAATAAATAAATAAGAAATGAATTTAGAAAAAAATCAAATAAATAAAACATACAATTACTTCTTAGGATTGATCATTTTCTGTATTTGATTAATTTTGCTATCATTTGACACTTGTAGATGAAGGCAAGCTCTACACATGTGGCTCCGACTACTATGGTTGCCTTGGAAGGGGCGAGAACTATGAACCTGAGGATGATGATGATGACGATGAGGAAGAAGTGAAAAGTCCCATCTTGGTTTCCTTCTTCGATGAGAGACCAGTAAATAAGATTTCTTGCGGTGATAACCATATTCTAGCGCTGACTCAAGATAAGGAGGTGTATTCATGGGGATGTGGAGAGTTTGGTAAGTTGGACTTATTTTCTTAGCCTCATTGGGTCTCATTCACTTTTTTTATTATGATATCATAGGAAAGTGCCCTACATTATCTGCAAAAGTTATTGTCTAGTGAAAACACTTTGTCTATTTAAATTTATATGCCAATAATGTTTCTAAAACTTTTGTGAAGTATATCATCAACAGTATACAGCTTTATTTCAGTTCATATATAGTTGTATATCTTTTCTTGGTTTATTAAAGATGATATCACACTCTGGCTTTTAGCTTGTAATATTGGTGCTGTATTTGTTGTAGTTTTTGTAATTAATTCATTTACATGTACCTAAATTACAAATACAACTTGTATTGCTCTTGCTTTCTGAGATTTTCCTGGCTTTAAAATGCACTACCAAATGAATGCCTTCATGGGAAAGCATAGTTGTAAATGAAACCAGTCATTATTTGTTCAATCTGGTAAAGAAAATACTTTCTGAGTTAAAGATATTACCATTGTATCAAATTTTGTATTATCCGCATTATTTACATCTGAATTGAATTTTGTTTTATTTATTTGTTGTATGTAACAGGAAGGCTTGGGCTAGGAAATGAAGATGATTATAAGCTACCCGAGAAGGTAATTATTTAGTTATATGTTATAGAAAAGTTTGTAAAATAGATTTAAAAGGGGGGGGGGGGCTTCATAAAGCCCCCTCTAATGCCATTTTTTAAAGTGTTGCTGTTTGGAAAGGTGTATTATTTTTGTGTTTTTAGTACAATTGACACAATTCATGAACAAAATAAGACTATAAAGGAAGTACAAAGCCGAAGAGCTGCGTAAAACAACTTTTCACGTTTCATTTCACATGCTTATCTCTATTAATATTACATTGATTTTCAATTTCAGTCAAAAGAATGGATTAATTTTAAAGGGTCGGTTGGAGGATGGCAATCAACCTTTAAGTATGAATATCTGAAGGATGGATATCTAGAGGATGGATGATATTGCAATATTACAAAATGCTAATTTGTAAATTATCAACTGCAAATATATTACCAATATAAAGATGCCAAACACATGACATTTTGCATTAGTTTAACCAGTTTAAAGGCATTCTAGGAATATTACAGACCAAGAGTTAGGAAGGGAAACCAACACTTATTATTCAACAATACGAGTAAGCAAAAGATGACCTATCACCGGGTTCATCCACTGAATAAGATCATGTAAAAGAGAGAGAGTGGAAAATAGAAAATGGAAAAAAATCAGAAGTGAACGAAACCGTAATTATGTTTTATACTTGTTACTTTGATAAGAAATCGGTCTCTCAAGAGCCAGTCATTTAGAGATAAAGTTACAACACATTGATGACATATCAAGGATTTGTGAACTTCCCCTGTTTCTTATCATATGCATCTCACTATTTGTTTCCTAATATACATGTAACAAACCCTTCGTGCCATTTAGAGTTTAATTACATATTTAAAGGCAGCACTTGGCTAACATTGTGGATAATCAAAGTCAAATTTATCTAATTCAATGGATGCCAAAATTTTAATTTTCTGAAATTCATAAGTTCATTTATCCTGTATATTTAGAGATACAAGCAAGGTAATACTAATAATTAATCTGTGACTAGCCGGTTGCTTAATTATCAACTGCAATATACCATACAAGAATAGACCAAAGGGAGCTTCAGCGCATAGAGCATTATTGTTTTGCTGGCCCAAATCCATGTGCCTCCTGAGTGTCAATCTGTTTTCACTCTTTTGGGCATTAGATATTCAGTTTTTTACACTATCATACGTCAGATAGTCTCAGTTTGAAAGATATCGAAAGGGTTTCATACTTTGTAACCAGCGTTGCAATGATTTGGCATTTTTTCTGTTATATTTTCTCAGTTTTAAAGACATCAAAAGGGTTGCATACATTTAAACCGGCGTTGCGATGATTTGCCATTGTTACAGAATGCCTTTTAATATGGTTCAAATTAAGATTGGGTTTACGTTCTTGGATTAGAATGTTCATGCTGCCTTATTAAAGTTTATTACTTCTCTGCGTGCATACTGTGTTGAATGTTCTGTGTTAATCAGATCAATTGAACACATGCTGTTAGCTTTATACATTTCACAAGCTTAAGCTTGTTGGATGCCATTATATTGCTGCTAATAAAGTATCTCCCTTTGCCCAATATGTTGCGTTCTACATCCTCTTTCTCATGTGTGATTAACCCTGATAATGCCGGGCTTCTTCGGGTCTCCTGTGGGCGGGCTAGGGAGGGGGGATTGGATCATAACCGCCAGTTGCACGACCGCCAAGAAAATTTGCATGCAAGTAGAGCATAATATAAACTACTGAATTTGCATAGGAGGGAGGTCCCCCCTGACCTTTTTAGGGTTCATCGATTGCACTATCACTGCGAAAATTTGCACTTGAGTATCAAGTCAACTACTTATTGCATTGTCAGATTTTTAAAAAAAATGCAATGTTTATTTTTATTGAATTAATTATGCTAATTTATGCGTGACCTCAAAAGAAAAAGTTGAGGAGCCACGTGATCCGAAATTATCACATGGTGGGATGACTGTGAAATTTGTTGGGGGGAGAGCTTTGATGCCCATTTTTAATTCCTTCTCTTATTCTATCTCATTCTCTCTCTCATTATAGGTAGGTTACATTTCAAGGCAAGAAGGAGATCAAATCCGTGTGTGCTGGATCTGAAGGCTCTTTCTTCCTCACTACCGATGGCAAGGTGTATGCTTATGGTAGCAATGAACACAATAGATTCGGTTTCATCACAGTCACAGCTAGTCTCTCTTTCTCTCTGGCTTAAATTTATCCACTTGTTCTAAATCTCTCTCTCTCTATCTTTTTCTAGGTTACGTTTCAAGGCAAAAAGGAGATCAAATCCGTGTGCGCTGGGTCTGAAGGCTCTTTCTTCCTCACTACCGATGGCAAGGTGTATGCTTGTGGTAGCAACGAACACAATAGGCTCGGTTTTAACACGATCACAGCTGGCCTTAGGAAGAGAGTTGTAAAGGTAAATATGCTACATATTTAGCAATCAATCTATCTATTGAAATATATTCTGTTTTGAAAGAAAATGAATTCTCCTGAAATCAAACAAAAATGTAATAGTGTTACAGACAAATGATATGCTTAATATATCTACAATCACCAGGCACAAGCCAAAAGTCTTATTGAAATATATCCTGTTTTATAGCACAACAGGTTTTACCATGGTCCCAAATAGTACATTTTATGTTTGTTTGATCAATGAAGTTTAAATTGCAGTTAACTATATTCCATTCAGTTAGACATAAAATGAATTCAAATCAACATTTTGTTACTGATTGTATTCTAGTTTATGCTAAAACCTCAATGATGTAACTTGATTTTTTTCAATCATTTTTAACAGACATATCTGTTGTGAAGGATTTATAAGAAAATCTATAATATTTTCACAAATTAGTCCTTACATCAAGAAGTCTTATTCGCATATTGCATCAGCTCATTTGTTTTTACATCATATCTAATGTGTCAATAAGTGTTCCACTTTATCTTTACCGATATTCAAACTGTTTAAATTGTATACATATCTGTCTTGATTCCGGAGATTTGCTGGTGAGTACCAAAAGTTTTTTCATAGAGGGATTTGTCATTTGGATAGCAATAAAATGATGTTAAATATATTGCCTTTGTTTCCACAGGAATGCTATGATATTCCATACAAAGACGTTCCAACATTGGTGAAACCCCTGAACAGATATAACATCAAGGATGTATCAGCGGGACATACTCACTCTGCGACAATTGACAGTAAGCAAATATGCCTATTTCAGTATTCTATACTCTTGATTTCTTGTCCTGGTAAATTTTATCAATCTTTAAATTTGTGAAATAATGCTATGATA
Organism: Temnopleurus reevesii; assembly: GCA_036244855.1. Classification (NCBI taxonomy): domain Eukaryota; kingdom Metazoa; phylum Echinodermata; class Echinoidea; order Temnopleuroida; family Temnopleuridae; genus Temnopleurus; species Temnopleurus reevesii. The sequence continues at coordinate 2,417 of BQKZ01007724.1, read as the reverse complement.
ATAAGAATTACCAGTATTAGACAATTTATATAGCGCTGTCACTATATGGATATACTCAACTGCGTTGTTATGTTAGGGTTTGTGGATATTGTTACTAAATAATGAATATAGGTACATAGTCTGCCAAAATAGAAATGTAGAAAGAATTTTGCTTCATATTACACAACACAGTATTCCATAGAAAATAAAATAGTTCCGTACAGAGGATGTAAATTATAGCATCTTCCTTCTAAGCCTTTTTAAATAAAAGCAAATTTGTAATTGTATTGTAATGTGCTATCTGAAAACAGCACATTATCTCAATTGTTATTATCGCTGATGAGATTGAAATGCAGTCAAACCTGTCTACAGAGGCCATCGATGGCAAACAAAAATGGCCACTGGGTAAAGATAAGTTCTTCACTTACACAAGATGACCACTATAGACAGGTAATAATTATGAACAAAAGACAGGTTTGGCTGTATTAATAATTATAACATTTATATGGCGCTTTATACTGGAGTTTCTAAGCACCTTGCTATTGGTGAACTTAATCCTTGATAGGCAAATGAAATTAAATCGATCAGGAAAAAAAATTATAATCATTCTTACACAAACCTTATTCCCATCCAGTTTTTTTATTCAAGGGGAACAAGTACACAAATGTGCTTCATTTCCACATTTTACTCGACTGTATACAATGCTCAATACTTCACTTCATTTTGTATTCATCCTCTAGGTTTTGGCCGTCTTATCATGTTTGGTTCCAACCAGTATGGTCAGCTTGGTGTTGGAGATTGTAAAGGACGATCTGGTATATGCGAGGTGAAAGGAGTGCTCACTGGAAAACATGTGGTTTCTGCTAGCTGTGGAGACGGATTCACTATCATTGCTACAAATGGTAAGTTTTTATAGTTTGGTTGTATTTTTATAACTATGAACCTTTTTCTACCAGCTTAAAGTATGTATTGATAGAAAATAATACCATGTAAATTGAATTTCATCCATCTTTTATTGTTGTATTGATCTATTTTATAAATAAGTCATGTAATAAAATCATGTCTGCATCAAACACAGTATTGAGTTTTCACCAAACATGTTAATTGGAAAGGGTGTGACATGATAAGTCTAAGAGCAGAAATCTGACGTCACTAAATGTGTGATTTACCGGTTTGCACACACTAATGCGCTGGTCCCAATTTGGTTGTGATTTGTACACTCAAGCTGCGTATGTTAAATGCACGAGTACATTTGGTGACATCATTAAAATGCTTGTACTTTTGTAGTGAACAGGGCATTTTGGGAAATATTCACATTGATTACTCTTTTTAGGTAACGATAGCATTTTGTGACGAACCGGAATGGAGCCGTGAGAAGAAACAGGCTTTGTCACTCTTAAACTTGTTTTTGGACTATGATAGTTAACCTATCTCCACCCTCTGTTCTCCTTAACCTCTTACAGACAATCAGATCTTCTCGTTCGGCCATGTTGATAGTGGTCGGTTGGGCCATGGCGACGATATGACAGGAAGTCTTAAAAAGAAACAAGTTATATCCACACCTAAAACTGTTTTATCTCACAGATAGCCATGTCTTTGCACCAGAAAATTGTTATACTGAACCCTTTATATCTGATTCACTCCCAAATTCCTTGCAGACAATCAGATCTTCTCGTTCGGCCATGTTGATAGCGGTCGGTTGGGCCACGGAGATGATATGACGGGTAGTCATAAAAAGAAACAAGTTGTATCCACTCCTAAACCTGTCTTCGGATCACTCCACATGGTCTCTGGCCTCTCGTGTAGGCATTGGCATACCATCATCATTGCAGGTAAAATCCTATCTACAATTTTCAAATAGTGTTATTGATGGAGAATCAATTGACATGTTGTCAATTTTGAATTTGTATATACCTTCACATTAATACAAAATTAAAAAATTTACCATTCAATCCTGATTTATTGAATTCAAAATGAATCCAAATCATGTTTCTGAATTATATTGAACAAATTCTAGGTGATTAAACGATACTTTGTTAATTAATGCAATGACCTCAAGTAGTTTACATGTGCAATATACTTGTTGATGTAGATGCAGGAATATGAAGATATACATTACGAGTTCAACCAGTGTTATCAGTGGTAAATTTTTTGAATTCTTATTTTGATTAATCTGATGGTTATTAAGCCTCTTACAGACCACTGCGGTATTGCAGAAAAATTCCCTCCATTTATGATTAATGTCCACATTATTTTCTAATTCTGCTCTTTGAAGCAAATTTGAGTTGTCAATAAAAATTGAAGTTTATATGTCGTATCATAATTGTCATGGAATGTTTCGTAATATTTGATTTTCCCCACCTATTCTTTTAACATTCAACAGAAAAAGTGCTCTCCAAATCAAAGACGTTCCGCTCACCTCGCATGGATAGCACTGC
>BQKZ01007723.1:23974-48329 GCA_036244855.1 Temnopleurus reevesii | reverse complement strand
GGTTGAGAGAAGTGATGTCGAATAGGAGAAATCAATGCCTTCAATCCTGTGGGTGAAAGGAAATATGAAGACATGTCAATCATTGTAAAAAAAAATTAAAAAAAAAATAAAAAAATCTGTATCATGTCGTGATGTTTGGAATACACTTGCAACGATCACAGTTTGGAATTTAGAATAAGATGATTGGCGTTTAATGTAGGCAGGCATAATGATTCTACTAATGGATTGAATACGTATCAGTACATGCTAAGTGGAATAATTACATAATTCAATATAACCGCCTTTCCCCCAAACCTCCTGTGAATGCAGTGCAGTGATTGAGTAAGCACTAGTCATGTAGAATTGGTACAAACATTTTGGTGCAACTTCCCGATCGTTTGGGTAAGTTTGGACCTACAAACCAGGCGGATTTATGAATTCACCGCATGTAATTCGTGGATCATGGCTGAAAAGGAGATGTCAAATGACCATCTTACATTCCCCAGTTGACGTATTATGCGATTGTCCTAGTTCTGTAGTTTAGATTGTCCTATACATTAGAACAAGTCGGACAACGATAATGTCTCAACAGTTTTACTGAGCATGCAGATTAATTGTCAACTCCTACTCGACAGGGAAGAAGCTGGCGATCTGCTTGCACGTCTTGTCAAAGCATGTCTTGATGATGACACAGGATGTGCCTGCCCAAGGTTGCATGGCACTCCACCAGGTGAAGTGCCTCGCCTGGAAACTCCACATCGGCTCACCGAACCGATTCAGTCGCACCCTGCCAACTCCTCCCTTCCTCCAAACACCTGCAATGGTGAAAATTATATTCAGTCTATTGAGGCATAGACTTGATAAACGACCCTTTGCCCAAAAGAGATCGTCCGACAGTGTGTCATTCCCGTTTAATAAGTGTCGTCTCTTCTTTTAGTACCGCTCGCATTTTCTTGAAAGTTTTGTTTGTTTGTTTGTTTGTTTGTTGTATTCTTTGTACTATAAATCATCGTAATGATAATAAAAAAAATAATTAAAACACATACATCTCATATAATGCACTTTCCATAGTGAAGGCACTCGGAGGTAATGTAAGTCAAAAGACCCCTCAAACGAATAAGTCTAATAGTGAATATGTCTAAAGGTTGTCCTTTAAACAAGATAGTGATGCTGAAGCTTTTGGACCATGTGGAATAATATTTCAATGATTTGGTCCTGAGTCCTCTCCACTGTCTCCTTAAAATCGAAACTTGTTGGGGAATTCCAGAAGACGATCTAAATGTTCACGTACAGGTTGATAATTGTGTATTAATGGGATGTCCCATTGATGATGTGGAACACCACGATAAGAAGTTTGAAGAAAAAAGATACGTTCCTTGAAGGGCCAAAAATGGAAACATTTCAATAATTTTGTTATGTGGATACATACACATGCTAGAATGAATCTATTTTAGATAACACATGAAAAGCTCTACAACAAATATGAAAAATAGCCAATACACATCCGGAGCAGCTTACCTGTCATCTTATCAAAATACCAAGCCGAGATTCGACTTCCAAGACGAGTACCACGTGGCTTCCTACTGAGAGGAAACTCAGCATCGACCGGCAGCAGAAGGTCGACATTCTCGTTCGTCTCCATGTTGGTCACCGTCAACTCGGCCATAGTGAAGATTGCTAAACTGATCAATGTGGTGCCTGTATTTAAGGAAGGATACATTGCAGAGCTCAATTTAGTTGGTAGGCTACGTATAAGGGCAAAACCCGCGGGGCTTTTCCTTCATAATAATCGTGAGCCATACACGTGACACGTACGTCTGACATTTTTTTTTATTTTAAAAGGAATAAAATTGTCTTGTTTAAAGAATTGCCTCCACTGAACCATATCTATTTTTTTTATCTAACGTATATGAGGTAGGAAATGGAATCTTCTTTGCATACCAGGAAGTTGAACATTTGGCAATCTTTCATTTTAAAGTTTGAGGTGGAAGTTTAGTACCAAAATCTTGAAAGCAAATCATGACTTAACATTCTATATCACTTTCCGAAAATCTATGGTATGAGATATAAAGCAAAAGTAGGAATCATGTATCCTGCGTTAAGTTACAAATGCGTCACTCACATTTATTTTCTAAAGGCAAGGTAATCGCTTTGTCTCTTCAGGAGCACGATAAGTTTACACAAAAAAAAAGAACTCGCTTCGTGCATTGTAAGTAGAAAATATACCGACAGCTCTCGTGATCTTACATTCATTCAAAAGAGTGCTTATCTTCAGCCGAGTCTACAGAAACAATAATTTCAGGAACCTGATTCAGTTCAGCCTGGTCACTCGTGTTCACATCCACAGGAAAAAGCCCAGCAAAATAAATCATGTGTCATAAATGTTACTGGAAAGAGTGCTTACTTTCAGTCGACTCTACAGCTGCAATAGGCTCAGGAAAGAGTGCTTATCTTCAGCCGAGTCTACAGCAGCAATAAGCTCAGGAAAGAGTGCTTACCTTCAGCCGAGTCTACAGCAGCAATAAGCTCAGGTGCCTGTTCCATTTCAGCTTGGTCACTCGTGTTCACATCGTGAAACTTAAACTCAACAGGGGACTGCTCTGGGACATCAAGACTACCTAAGATACGACCAATGAAAGAACTTTGCTATGGTTTTGCAATGTAACGGAACTTAACATAGTTCATCATCGACTGAATGTGATATTACAACACAAATGTTGATTATTTCATATCGGTTATTCCATATCATCGTTTATTTGGTGCTGCCATGGTAATCATCAAACACAAGACATGTTTGTCAATTGTTGTTATAATAACATAAGCTTTTAACAATTTACTACGCCATGCAAGCTTTAGTTTTTCGTCATAAGCTTTTAAGTTGAAAATTTGTGAAAATGAGTAGATATGGTCACAAATCATATTTCCTCAATTAATTCTGTTGGTCTACATGTATTTAATGCATCTTCAGCATAATGTTCGCTATATTAGAAAAAAAATAATTTAGGAAATACCAGTGAGAATCAAATTCAATTTCAATTCAATTCAGATCGAAAAATTCTGATCTCAAGTGTAATTCGTCCATTGTATCCTCGTATGAAACAAATTATAGTGGATTTTTCACCTGCTGGAATCTCGAAGCTGTATGGTATGCCTCGATACCTAGGCCTGAACTCAATCAGCCGATCAAGCCCTGACATCCAAGTGATCTCTCTGCGCATGGAGTGGGTGTTCATCGTGATCTGCAGAACATTTCCTGTGCAAAGAGGGGTGAAAAGCCTCTTAAAAGGGTTAAAAGTAGGATCAACAATGCAGGACAGATTAGGTATAACTGGAAAGTTTTTCGACAGTTTATAAAATGTAGTTTGCTTTAGTAGTATACTAAACATGGAATGCAAAGAAATATTTTTTTTCAACAAATTCGCCTATTGTCATGATTGCATAGGTTGTCACAGCTCTCCTGATTCTCTTCTGATATACAAAATGAATATGAGTTATCTATGAATTTAAAATAGTCTTGGTAAATGCAATATGAATGAATATGTACAATACATTTGATTCATGTGTGTTAAGAAATTTATAACTCTGATTCACATTCCGATTTTTTAGCTAGTGGAATACCACTCGAATTTCCGATTTTTTATCAGAAAATGATTCTGGCATTCAAGAAATAAGTACACGCATTAGAGGGTCGACCCAGAAATCCACAATTGACCATCTCTTTACAAGAAGAGTGAATTGTTTTTCCTTTTTATTGATACATTTATATTGGCTCGTGATTTATCATAATCGTGAAAGTTCTACTTACTCTCTCCCGGTTTGAAATGGTAGGTTGTCGATGTATCCAGATATCCCTGTTTCGAAGCGACAACAAGAACATGCTGTGTAGCGGATATATCTACCAACATCGTTCCATTCTCGTTGGTCAATGACTCGGCAATGATTTGGGATCCACCTTGGACGGAGAGTCTAATTATTCGAACTTCTACATCAGATACCGGTAACTGGTAAATATCTATGGTGATGACTGTAAGTCCAGAAGTACCTAGAGTCTCTGTCGTGGAGCGTCTGAATTTTCTTATTGGACCACGAGCATTGTCTAATCGTTGAGGCGAGTCATCATCTAGTGTCAAAGGCCACTCTTGAACGACTTCTCTTAAAGTGTGCATTCGGTCTACATGAGGGGGATTCAATCTGTTTAAATCATCCATTGCGTTAACATTTATCCAAGCTGGAACAGCTGATAGACGAGAACTTGCTGGAATTGGGGATTGTGGCGGGTACGTCGCGTCTGGAGTAGAGATCGCTTTTGTTATTGCTGATGTCACAGGTGTAACTGTTGACACGGATTTTACAGTTGATGTAAATGGAGCTGTTGTTGGCATGATCGAAATTTCTCGTTCCGGAAGGATCGGCATCTCGTGAGTCTTTTCCGCTTCGTGTATTGTAATCGACGTGTCCTTATCCATGCGTTCTGTCTTTGGAGTTGATCCCGTGGATGCTGTATGCTCCAAAGGTAGGGCCGAAGAAGTCATTGCTGTTGTCGATTGTGTTGGGGTCGGACACGCTGTTTTAAAAACAGATAATTATCCATGAATTAAACTAAGGATTTCCTTACCACAATTATGATTTTATAGTGTGCCTTGTTCATGCGAAACCCAATGTGGCAAAGCTTGTCGACATGTTACCCTACATCACCAATTGCAGATGACGATAAAGAACAGGGTCAACTCTAGGCTAACGCCGCATTCATTGGGTGTGTGTGTGCCAAACACAAGAACTGTTAGCGTTTCCTAGGTGTGTCCCTGTTTTAATATCGACAAAACTAAAGTGTGTGATGAAGTAAATTTTCGCTTGGCATACGATGGTTTTTAAAGTTAATAATAACAAATTGGATCCTTGTATGTAATAAGGCCTTAACAGCGTAACGTCTAATGCTACACGTGTGCAAGTGTGTTCCCCCTTCGCATATTCGTTGATAAGCAATATTGCCCACAAAACTTATCTTTGTTTTGAACTGAAAATTAAAGGGCTAGTATTCTGCTTCAGAGCAATGTAGTTGGTTGCTCTACATGCTTAAAAAAACTCGTTATTCCTTATTATGAATGGCCGCTTCCTTTTGATTTCACTATTTCAAATTAGTGGATATAAAAAATATTAAAAAATATATATCATTCAGATTCTTTATTACCTCTATACTGAAATACATTTGGCTACTCGGAAAGTTTTATTATGTCTTCCGATTCAGCATACATAAAAAAAAAGATGCATATAACCATAAAGTACCGTGCAATAATGAACCTTCTGAAAAATAAGCCTGTATCCTTGATCATTGCTTTATCCCGAAGAAATTATTCTTAGCCCTCGGTTTAATGAAGTGCTTTACTGTACATGCTCTAAACAAACCCTTGCACAAACTGCAAATAAAACCGTATTCATTATTTTTTAAACAATATTTATTTAGAGAAACATTTGAAAAGACATCAATTGCATAGAATCTTCCAGTTAAAACACACTGTTAGGATTTCATAAAAATAGACGACAATCAAACAATACGGCACCATGCAAGTCCAATGCCAATTTTTCATTTTGCTGATTTCTTCTACAAAATATTTCATTCATGTTATTTCACACATCAAAGGGGTGTTGCGGGACACTTGCAAGAAAATAACCTTTGAACCTAATTGGTTCTTATTAATATTAATAAAGTCATTATTTTATGCAAATTCTCTTAACTAGGCAGCCACAAAATATGATTAAAATTTTTTTTTGTTGCTGTTTTAACTATGTTCCTTACAACACACCTAAATCATTTTGGTTTGAGACTCTTCCGATGATTCCTTGTAATTAAGATACACGATCATCTCTGAAATAAATCATTATGTAAAGAATATGAACATCTGATGACTAATTTTTTCCATGTTTTAAGCTTTCGCTGTTTTTACGGTGTTTTTTCAACACTACTAAATTACTTTTGTGAGGAATACTCGAACAATGTTTCAACGCATTACATGACGGTGTTTCACCAAGAGGATAAAGACTTTTAGAACGACTTAAGAACGACTAGTGTCCGATCTTGTGATCAGCGCAGGAACTGATGCAGTAGTCCTTACAGTTTTTGGCAACTTGGTAAAACACAGCCCTGATTTATGATTATCCACGTTTACATGTTATATGGGGTAAGTGTACATCTGACGGTCTCTTATTTCCAATTAGCTCGACTATATCAAAATGAACAAGTTTACCCGTACTTTGGCATTACATCTGATATAACTATTTTCACATGCCGTTATATACTGGTGCACCTCGGTGGGGCATTCCACCCCATCTGATTGCCTTTATCTTAACATAACACTCTAAATTGATAAAAAAATCAAGGAACAAGATTATACCATGAAACACGAATACTATTCGTCACAATTATACGTTAAAGTTTGTAATAAATGGCGAGATTATCAATACACTTTACGAGTTCAATATTCCTGAAAATCACTCCATCAGGCCTAATATCAAATGTAATTAGAATTTAGCTTCCATGCCATTACATACACGAAAGAGGAATAGAATCGTACATAAATTCAAGTAAACTGCAGAAAAGAGGATCTTATTAAAGGGCTGATCTTGAGGTTATATGGCTGAAGACTCAGATAAAATAATCTTATTTATGAATAGTTTTTTATCTGACTTGACAATACTTTTGATAAAGATGGAAGGAACGTGTTACATATTTTCCTGATGAAATATATTTGATAATCATATCTGCCTCTTCATATGCGATAACCATAGCTTCCATCTTTTAAAAAGAAAATAATTCATTTAAAGACTCGGCGATCGGGATTATTTCGATTTTCACATTTGATGAAAAGTACAAATCGTTCTCGGGTAAGGTTTTGTGTTTCAAGAAAAAAAAAAACATGTACTAGTAAATCACCGAGGGCTACAAGGTTTTACATTTTATGAAAAGTTCACCATACATTTGTTTTCAATATCCTCTTTCATGCAATATGATATTTACTTGAAAATATTCTCATATATTTTGTATAGCCAAAATTTAAAATACATTCTTTACATTTACCAAAGACAAACACGTGCCTAAAATTTAGTATCTCAATAAATTGTAGTTTATTCGCAAAATATATTCATATGTATTTTTTTTTTAATTTTCGAATTTAGCTAACATGCATTCATGAAGTACTCTTATACACAATGCCACACAATAAAAAATTACACAATATACTAATGCATATCTAATTTTGTCAAAGTTTCTTGAAATTTGTTAAAAGTCTCTACCATCAAACAGTTCGACCCATTCGTTTCTGTTTGATACTTGGGTAATACGAGCAAGGCGTATAGAATTTACAACACTGTTGAATTAAAATATTTACAAAATTCTATACTTTTGTTAAATATCTTATCCACTGTTCAGAAAAGAAAAAATAGCTTCTTTAACACCTAAAAGTGCTTAGACTGCACTGATATTGCCAATTAAAAGCACTTTCAGGTGCTGAAAATAACATTCACTTTTTTGTATATTTTTCTACAATGGAATAATGTAATATGATAATAAATTCAGCCAAAAATAAATACATTGGAAAAGGGCATGGGAAGAGGGTAATATAGTCGCATTTTCTGAATGAAAAACAGAAGAAAAGTATAGTGATATAGTAATTTGGGCACTTAGGAGGGGTGAAACTACAAGCCACTACGGAAGAATGAATACAAAAATAAAATTCGCGGACTTAACAAAGCACCTTTATATGAAATACACAAAAACATATACATTCATGGGCATCAAGATAGTGTTTGATCCCTAATGCCATACAATTCTTAGGCTACTACTATGGTGTCTAAACAGTGCTATGAGTTAAAAATTGATTGCCTAGGGTTAATAAATTATAAAAAGCAATGATATCTACATACATTTATACTCCATGTAAATATAAAACATTAATTCACCCACATAATGTTATTCTTATGACACAATAATACTTTGTATTATAATATAAAATAAGCACCATATTTATAATGCACAACTTATGTGCATCGATTTTTGCTAATTTCACAAAATATAATTATATATGTTACGCCATCACTTGACATCTTAGATAACATTTCTTAAAATGTAGATTGGTACAAGAAAAAAAATGATATTTCACATTTCATAGAATTTTACTTAACGGTTATGCAGAAATGCATAGCTACTGGCGTAACGAATATAATGTTTTTGTCATTGAATAGCCAACTGGCTTGTATAATATCATGATAAGCTTGTGTAACAGCATTTTAATACAGAGGTATGAATATCGGGAACAATATATTATAAACATAACTCATATTTTTAACAAAGGGGAATCGTTTAGTTATCCCACAACTACGTTATGCTATAAGACAATCCTTGATTTAGAGGTTTACTTCTTAGAGACTTTCTAGTTCAAGCCGCTCTAGACGTGATTATCACGTGATTATCACAATTGGTTCAGTTGTCCATTCTGAAATAGATAGTTCTTGTCTATTAGATTACACTTTGAGCGAGTACTTGTTTGTGCCATGTAATGTCTAGCCGTAGTTTTGTTTATATATTGCGAAGATTTCGCTCAATCTGGGGGGAAAGTAGATCACATAGGTATGCCACATGATGCCAACACAGATGACGACAAAGCGAACGGTCACAAAATACCCTACGATGAAGCATTTTCGTAGTGTCCTACTATTACATTCGGAAGCAAAGACCAACGTTTTCCTCCAGTCTAACTCAGCGATCTATCGCTGTTTAGGATGTAAACATAGCGCGTATATGGTTACTGGAAAAAGTGAATTAATATACAGGTATATTCATTCCTTTCGGCAAGTCGGCACACGATTCTTTCAAAAATATCCAGTGAACCATATTTTCATTTGTTCGAAGATTTTGACAGCAGTGTGATTCGCGTAAAACAGTCATTTTCCTCGAATTGATAAAATTTGAAATAAATAAGAACAAATAGACAAACGGAAACGTCACAGTCGATTCGCTATGGTGGAGCCGAGATCAAACTGACGGCCGCGAATAATAAATACTGCTACTGCTACTCCCTCTGTTCCGAATAAAAACACTACTTGCAACCCCCCGCGAAGGGTCATAGTTCGTGCTAATGACTTCGTATGTGTACTCCGAGGTGGACCGCCTGCAGACCGGATTTTTCCCACTCCATCTTCCGCAAGGTAAGCACGCCCTCTGCGACTCGCCAACCAGTTTGTAGCCATCCGTGCACTGGAAGGACACAGTCCCGCCGATCCTGTAGTCCGACGAATATGTTTGCGCGTGGCGGGGGATTTCTGGCTCGTTACAATGCGTCAACCTCACATCTGTTCGGGAGGACGGAAGGGTGAGGCGTTAGCATGGCTATTTTCCTACTAACATGTTTCATTTCTATATCATGACGGTTTAAGAAGGTTAGCAACGGGATATTTGGTAGCCAGAACGACCTGAAACTATCCATTACATTCCGGTTACAGTTTAGAATGCACACGTTACAAAAACGCCAAAACAAGCCCAAGCAAAAACAGAAAATGAAAATAGATTTAATATACTACACATGTCCTCAACAGAACTGCATATGGGCATGTCTCATGTAATCCCTAACCATATATATGGTGTGAAAAATTATACCCGAAGCTTTGGCCTTTTGCTATTTATTACGAATTCTTTTATATGGTGATGACGTAATCTTTATTTTCCAACAACTACATCGAGACGTGCCCACATTGAGAGTACATTGGAATATTATGGTGAAATTCTCGAACGAGGATTATACTAACCCGTGTAAATGACAGGAAGATATAAAGTTAGATGTTTGAATCCATGATACGATGATTTACACGTCCGGTCTATTCCCGGCACCCAGTAGCCGCAAAAGTATGTCCTTGCGCCGGAATCGCGCTTCTACTGTGAAGATTTTTTTCGGAGAAGTTCGGTCGATGATGCAAGGTTGCACCCTCCTAGACATCTTCAGGAATGTTTCTACCAATACATGTTTATAACAATGGGCAAAAGCTTTCCCAGTAACATATTCTTCTTCACACAACATTCGGGTTAAAATCTTTTTCATTGATTCACTCTGGTTGGTTAAAAAATCTACAGAAGTATTTAATTTTGTGGTTTCACAAATCTTATTGTTGACGGCATGTTGACACTCCTTTCAAGAGTGTGCATATGATAGAATGTAGCCATCGGATCCAAACACAAAATTTCCATTAGCTTGAAATGAACTAATAACAGCGCCTAAATGGTTGACAATAGATTTGTAGTCAATGCTGAGCAAACCGTCTCTTCCTTCACCAGTAAGCATATTATTACAAGGTTTTCAGACCATCGTTCGAGAATTTCACCATAGAAATATGATAAACCACTCACCTCTGACGACGATGACGACATCCTCGCAGCTCTGTGTCTCCGTCCCATCGTCGGGCCGAAGAACCTGTGTGTCGTACTCCACGGGACAGTATGAAGGACCACCGGGGGTGCCCGTCCTGAACTTTGGTTTCTTTGAACACGGTGATGATATCCTGACCTCTCCTCCCATCTTGAATTGAGCGCATGTCGCACCCCCACTGCTCGTGACCATCGAGGAGGAGTAGGAGAAGTTGATGCCGTTGATCCTGAAAGGAAATAGCCGGGTGGTATGGTTAAACACTTATGGTTCGAAAGAGGTTCATCGTCTGATCGTGGTAAAGAGTGAGACTTAATCAGTTCACTCTTGATGTGCAAATGTAGAACGTTAGTAGAATAACTTTTTCGGTGATGTCATTAAACGTTCTACTTCTGCACATCTCGAAACAACTGATTAACTCTCTTCAATCATGGTCAAACATGTTGCCTCCCTACGGGTTTTTGCTTTCGCCTATCAAACAGTGGTCATATGCAGATTATGGTTTCGGATAGTGTTGAATTATATGATATGAGAATTGATTTTATTCAGTCTTTTAAAGTCCCCATTTTGCATGTACATTAGTGAATCATTCAAAGGGATCTTTAAAGGACACAATTAGGACGACACAGACAATATAGTTTAATGGATTCCTAGGAACTTCAATCTTTTCAATGACATGCAACCGACTTGTGGATTGTACTTAACATATTGTTAACATGTTTGGCAATTGAAATCATTTGTTTCGTTGTACCTTCCCACTTGTAATATAACAATGGCATGACCATTAACATGATTAATACAACTATTCAGAATACGTTTGCAATTTGCCCCTCATGTCCCGACCGCATTTGTAAACAGTAAAAGACGCATCTCCTCTCTTCCCTGACTTTCTTTATTTTACAAGCTTACACACTTTTCCATGGCATTCTGATAAACTTGTCAACCAATCTATTCTTGCACGTCTCAGAGGTCGGATAAACAATTCGAACAACGTGAAATGTTCCACTTACTCGACAGGTACGTAGCTGGCAATACGATTGCACTTCTTGTCATAGCACGTCCTGATGACGACACAGGATGTCTCTGGCCAAGGCTGCATGGCGCTCCACCAGGTAAAATGTCTCGCTTGGAAGCTCCATACCAGCTCACCGAAACGATTCCTCTTAACTTTGCCGACCCCACTTCTTTTCCAAACCCCTGCAAAATAAAGACAACAATACATTGGTTAGTAATTACACTATGAATATTTTCTTTTGATTTATTGATTATATCATCCGTACTTTCGAGAAGTAATTTCAGACAAAGGGAAAACTCTCACAACAAACAGGTGAATCGAAACTATCACAGCGACTATGTCCTTCTATGCCTCTCAGAATCATCCAAATTACCTCCTTCTTTAGTGTTCATTGTATTACCTAAATCAAGGTGAAATTATCAACCTTTTGCATGCTTGCATTTAGAAAAAATAAAGAATTATTACCTGTTGCCTTATCGAAGTACCAAGCTGGGATACGACTGCCATGTCGGGCACCACGAGGTTTTCGATTGAGCGGGAACTCGGCTTCGAACGGCAACATGACATCAACAAGTTCATTTGTCTCCGTATTCACCACCGTCACCTCAGCCATGGAGAAGGCCTCGAGACCAGTCAGTTTAACCTCACCTGTATTATGAATATAGATATTATAAGGTTGGTTATCGAAATTGGTAGACAGAGGTCTGTGGATGGTAGAAGACGAGTGCACTACTGATATTATTTGTTGCGCACTTCAGATGCGCACTCGTTTTTTACCGTCCACAGCCCTCTGTCCATGAATGTCTAAATTCCAGTCAGTTTAACTTTCTCTGTATTGTGAATATAAATATCACACTGTTGGAAAAATAGGCAAATTAAACAATTCTTGCACCATATTTGGAACCTATGATCGAGAGAAAATGGTTAAGAAAGAGGTTGTAATCGAGAACGTCAAATGTTCTCACCATGCTCACGAAGAAGCTAAATCATCAAAAGTAGCTATTTAAATTCTATTAGAGATCACTTAAAAGTTCCAATATGGTACAAGTAAAAAAAGATCCTTTAAACATTTCCATTTAGACTGCACCTCTACTTTGAAATTGGTCATACACTGCAAATAATTCATAATTTACGCCAATGGGTAATGAGCCTTGTGGCCCAATGCATCAACTAATGTTTCGATTACCATTAATATATTGCAGTGAACACTAAAGCTAAACGACCACCCGAAACCAACGGGTTTGCACATTCAAATATCACACTTCCTTGTTGAAAAAAAAAGGTATTTCATTACAGCAGCTCCATCAGGATATCTTTATTATACTACGACCCGAAACTAAGAAGTTAACAGTTCCAAAATAAAACCTCCCTATTGAAATAAAGTCATTATCATATGAAAGCTGTATAAAACAGGTTATTCTTCAACCGCTTCCGTCTTCCTTATTCATTAACAATTATGGATTCATTCTGGTGGGATAACGATCTCCTCAATGATTACGGGACATTCGGGGGCAATCGCGCTGCTCGCCAACGACATCGTGTAAATGAAGACCTTGGTGATGATCGTGACGACGACAATGGTGATGGACTTCCATTCGTCGTCAAACTTTCCATGACTGTCATCGGCATGTGGAGATCAACCCCGCGGTCCGAGTCCGTACTACCAAATGATGACGACGAACGACGACGCTGTATACCAAAAAAGGAAGACTTATCCGATCGGATGGAAATGACTGCGATTAACGTTGAGTCGGAAGAGGACGACGCAAGCGATGTTGGTTTAATGTCAATGAGGATTGAGCCTACACGTCACAAGAATTCCAAATGTAAGTTCACGCTGTTTTTTTGTCTTAGATTGCTGTAAAATCTAGGCATCATTCTCTCTACACACTAATTGGTTAATAAATCCTCAACCCTTTAGTACTTTTCTAAGCAAGACAGTACTGGATCTGCTGGGACATGTACAAAACTTGCAGCACCTGCTCACTGAATCAACAATTTCTGTTTAACAGAAATCCCTTGTCTGTTCCCAGTAATTATAGCAGATAAATTGTTTACAAAGTTGTAAAAGAAATGCTGTCGGCATATATGCGGCTTTATATCGTAAAAGGAATTCAAAACGGATTTTTCAATTTTGCTCACAGGTTAATAGTTGTGTCAAATTTTACTCCGTTGGCATCCTAGTAATATGGACCTTAAGCAAAGAAGACATATACCGATCAGGACGTTATTTCTCAAGCGCGGGAAATCTAGCGGAGCGCGGGAAATCTAGCGGACCGCTAAGGTTGAGAACACCTGCTAGATTTCCCCGCGCTTTAGGAATAACGTCCTGATCGTCCCTTCCGTCTTCTTTGCTTAAGATCCGTAATGTCTGGTTGTGATTACCTGCTATTCCAATTCAAATGAGGGGTCGAAATGGGATTGATAAATCGTAGCGGTCAGATGTGAAGCAATAGTGTTTACTGCAAACGCATTTATTTTTTCATCTCTCCATGCATTATTACAGGTGTGTGGCGAAGTTTTCCAACCGAAGTGTGCTCGATCATCTACCTGTTTGCTCTGAACACGCTACTCCTCGTTGATGTTGGCATCTACCTCAGACAATTTTGGGGATCGTCCAATGACCTCGTCTACTTGGTCTCCTACGTTACCTTCACGCTTCAAATTGTCATCGGTCCCACGTACCTCCTCTTTTGTAGGTTAGTGACGCTGCTGTCGGGTTCACATCGTTCTTCCTTCGACATGGTTTACGTTGTTCGTAGAGTCAGTGTTCTATGCACAACGAAGCATCAACGTCTTTTTAGGCCACTGTCCATGCTAGCTTTCGTAAGTTGGCCATTGGCCCAGGCCATATTGAGAGCAATCACATTTTTAGTCGTCAATCATGCTTGTCACCAGCTCTATTTTGTTTTCTTTGACATTACGTGCGCATATGGACTTGCAGTCTACGGTTGTTTTTGGTACCTCATCTATATGGAGCGCGTATCGTTCCAGGAAGAGCTCAACCGTACAGTGTTCAGCGTGAAACAAGCGTCAAGAACGGACGACGTCGACGCTGCGTGTCGTAAAATACGACGTGTATACCACGACTACAACGCCTTGCGTGGTTTAATGGGAACCTGGATGGCTATCACCATGGTGACGGCTACTTGGGGTCTTCTAACGCGTCTGACCTGGGACTATGCCATCACAGAACAAATCAAGAGCTCTGACCCGTACCGCCAAGAGAGGCTCTATCTAGACGTAACCATCTGGCTGCAGAAGATCATGTTTATTGTACTCCCTTGCATCGCACTCGGCGGCCTGAACTTGGAGTACGTATGGCACAATTTTCTTCACGCACTTGAGGAGGTTCGTACAACCGAACACCGTGTCTTCTGGGAAGATGTTGGCAGGCATGCTTCCAATGTCAACCGCCTCGGAAGTCCTGCATTCAAATGGACCATTGTCTTTGCACTATTCGGAATATACCTCTCTCTCCAATCGCAAATTGATGACGATCAGAAACTGGACTTTTGGAATGGACCGTTTACCTGGAATTGTACTTAAATTTGAACTCTTCTCCATCATCATTATTATCATTCCTTGCTCTCTCTCTCTCACAGGCTGGTTTCAAGGGACAACTAAGTCCAACGTAGGACGGGTACTTTTATCACGGTCTCTGTCGTCCAAACATGCTGTTTTATGGACACTTCAACTCAATGTCAGAACCATTTTAACAACCAGATGATGCTGAGTTGGTTGAATGATCAACATTCAAGAGTCCCAATATATCCAAATATAGACTGCATCTGTCTTTGCCACAGGCTTATAAATTAAGGCATATTTATTTCAAATGCTGTACTGGCATACTCTAAGAATGTGGCTTATGGTTATTTCAAAGGCCAAGTCACTTTCTGATGTAGACGTATAATTTGATACAAATGATGATATGAAATGATGACACACGCCTATTGAAGTAAAATGAGACATCGGACTTCTTTTAGATGAAATTGCTCGCTGATGCATATACACATTTCTGAAAAGTGACGCATTGTTATTCTATAAACTGCACAGTCTTGTGATACATGTCTATGTTATGTGAAAGGCAAAGGCCCGGGCACACCAAACACAGCACGGCATCACGGCATGGATTTTACGCGATATATTTCGTGTAATTGGCCATTTGTTAAACATCCTTCGCGCAGAGGAGCCCGCTGACCAATAACAATCAAGATAATGTGTAAATACCGTGCCGTTACGCCGTGCCGTGTTTGGTGTGCTGGAGCCTTAAGTCAAATGAAGACTCTAATTAAAAAAAATTACCGTTTGTAGACTCCACTGCGCCGATAAGTTCTGGAACCTCTTTTAGTTCTAAAGGGTTGCTTGTGTTCACACCAGAAAATTTTACTTCGAAGATACTTTCCTCTGGGATGTCAAGACTTCCTAGAAGATAAAAGAAAAAATATTGAATTTAAAGGATGTAACTAAAATTGTAGCAAGCGGGAAAATATGGGATAACCAATTAAGGACATGGCTTTAACTCGCCAAAGTTCCTTTCTCGTCACTTCAATAAACTCCGATCTGGGACGGACCTTTCAATCTATTGGTAAAATGAACCATACAAATTAAAGAAAACAGTATCGGAGCAGATTTCAATAAAGTCTGTAAGTTTCGTTCCTGCTCAGTCCGTTATTCTTGTGCACTTCATTTTATGGTATACATACATTTCAAAGATACATGTTAGAATAAATTGTATGATAGAACTTGGAAACAACATGATTTAAAGTCTTGGGTTGTTATATCTCTGTCTGTATCAAAGGAAGTTCTAACTAGCATATGGCTATATATATTTAACCATTACACACACACTAACACACAAACACACACATACACACACAGACGTGAGTTCGTACCTGCTGGGATCTCGACGCTGTACGGAATGCCCTGGTTCTTGGGTCTAAACTCAACCAGACGATCCATACCAGACATCCAAACAAACTCCCTTCTTAGCGGATGCTTGTGGACTAGAATTGGAAGAACATTTTCTACAGGAAAACAAATCAACAAGAGATTTTCTTGATATTATATGTATTACAGCCTTCATTTGAATTACATTTAATAAAGTACTATTTATTTTCTTCCCGATAAATAAGTATACAGCGTTTACAAGTATTTATATTGTTCAACAAATTACATATAAAGTGATAGAAATGAAACATAATTGAATAAGGCATGGCCCTTATGAGCTTTGGGCTTGTATTTTGACATGCCTGAAGATAAAACACAGAAAACAGGAAAGAAGGGCACAAGGAAACGAAAAATGTGGAGGTTGCAGAGAGGGGAAAAACGTATGAACGGGCAAAACTAAACAAAGTCGATATGATTAAGTTTAAACGTGTTCAACATTGAATTTAGTCATTTTTACCATGTTTTATGGATTTATGTTGTTTCATTTCATTTGATTTCACACAGATGTAATTTTTCCTTGTCGTGATAAATATTCACATCATCATTCTTCTCACTATTATCATGATTAGTATCAGTATTATTGTTGTTGTTCAAACTTAAATCATTTCATCATAATCATCATTATTATTTTATTGTCAACTTTTGTAAACGAAACACTGTCTTAATTGATAGACCAGAGTATACAAACATAACGAGTCAATTTAAGAGATTACTTACTTTCTCCTGGTTGGAACCGATAAGATGCCGACGTCTCCATGTACCCTTTCTTGGACGCGACCACGATGATCGGTTCCTCTTCGGGGATGTCCACCCATACCAGCCCGTCATCGGTGGTCGACAGATTGGCCGTGGTAACCGGCCAGTCCTGCATGGTTGGTCTGATGATGCGGACTTGGACATCGGGTAACAGAGCCTGCTGCGCCGAGCCGTCCATGGTCAGCACCGTCAGGCCGGTAGGAACGGGTGTTGTTGGAGGAGTTGTCGGTATAGTGGTGGTAGGTACTGGGGTTGTGGTAGGCTCGGGCGTTGTGGTAGGTTCGGGTGTTGTGGTTGGTTCGGGTGTTGTGGTAGGTTCGGGTGTTGTGGTTGGTTCGGGTGTTGTGGTAGGTTCAGGTGTTGTTGTAGGCTCGGGTGTTGTGGTAGGTTCTGGTGTTGTGGTAGGTTCCGGTGTTGTGGTAGGCTCCGGTGTTGTTGTAGGTTCCGGTGTTGTCGTTGGTTCGGGTGTTGTGGTAGGTTCGGGTGTTGTGGTGGGTTCAGGCGTTGTGGTAGGCTCTGGTGTTGTCGTTGGCTCCGGAGTAGTGGTTGGTTCTGGAGTTGTAGTTGCGGGCGTTGTTGTAGGAGGTTGTGTTGTTGTTGCTGGAGTAGTTGTAGCAACAGTTGTAGTAGGCGGTGGTGATGTTGGGTAAGCTGTTAAAAAAGAACATTATACTTTACGTTGTTACTTGCGTTCAAATGTACCTTCCAAACTTTTTGAATATTACGTAATATAACTAGAAGTGTCTAAATGTTTATAACTGCTTGAAATATATTTTATTTTAAAACAAGAGGATTTTATAAATATTTAGTCATCTATGTAGAACAATCTCTAACTTATCATACTAATAATGTGAGATAAACAGTGAATTCAATGCCGAAAAGGTATCCGATGAAGAAAATTTTTACTTTGTTCAATGATGTAGAAATAATACTGGTTCCTTTAGCACGTCTTTGATGACAAGAAGCTGCATATTCATATTGCAGAGATCATATTATATATTGTCAATATTGCACACCAATTACAAGGAGGTACAGGAATATTGAAATGCTCTTTATTCTGAAGAATGAACATCAGATCCTTACGTGTACACGTTTTTCCATCTCCGAAATGTCTTGGTGGGCACCGGTCGCATTCATACTTGTAGATCACCCCACTTTCTGGGAACACCATGAGTTGAGTACTGGGGAGAATGTTGAGATCTCTACAAGTCACACCTTCAAAGCAAGGGTTGTTCGCACATGTGTGTGGGTCTGAAGAAAAATGGAAATAAATATGAATATTACATCACCTATCAAAGAGCAATGTATTATCGTTGTTTCACGGTGCAGTTGCATGAAACCACCATAGAAACAATATATATATCACAGAGATGATGTTGCGATGTTCAGACTTAGCTGTGTCCTTTGGCTTGGTTACATGACAAGATCTCTAGTTGTGTGCCTTTGACGAACATCTACATATCTAAATCTCCCCTTTGACCATCTTCATTTGCAAAATAAGATCTCTTCTCTCTAAATGGAACCAATCTTTACAACGGCATACAGTGGAAAACTATATGAAAAGTCGAAGTGAAGCTGTTGGCTGCAGAGTAAGCCATCATATTTGACATTAAAAAACTGAGCGATTCTTACCATGCTTACTATTACCATTACTCTTAGCAATGAATCTGGGACCAATGTGCAGCAAATCGTCCGTATGATATTATGATTGCTCTAAATGTGTTCGTCATTTTTACTCTATTATGCATACGCCATTACAAATTTGTTTATAAAGATCTTACGTAATCGGATGCAATTGTTGCCGTCTCCAAGGAAGCCTATATTACAGGTGCACTTGTAACCACCGAGCTCCGAGTTGGTGAGCGAGCACGTTGCATGCCGATGGCAGTCATGGTCGCCGCTGTTGCAGACATCTTCGGCTGGTGAAAGAGAGCAAATTATATTACGTTGATATTTAACGCAAGATTGATGAACATAAATGATATTTGGTAAATATGATTTTGTTAAAATAAACATAACTTTTATCATACTGGTAAAGGCATTCCTAGTGAATATCCAGTGTAGGGTGAAAAATTGATTTGAGTCTGCAGCGAAATCACGCAGTTTGCGGTGCAAAATTTACGATCACAGAGTACAGTGGTGACTGCGATAAACGAACACAAATTCTCGTAATTCTGTGTTAGGATATGTGTTATATGCGTTAATTGCCTTACACCATATCTGGCAAAGCTGTTCCATAACTTTTCATCTAAAATTACACAACAGTCTCGTTCTACCTGATCATAAAGTGGAATGAACTCATTTGCAGGGCGTACTCTTGATACTGGTTTGATATTATTTTATCGAAAATTCAGGACTTCAATAAGAAAACTATGAGACCAAGTGATCTGAGTACAGGGACTAACGATATATCAAAAACAGATTAATACATTTATGACTCGAGAAAACGTTAGCCTAATTGTCCATGTTTGTAACTTTTTTTTTTGTAAATACTATACAGGTATAAGCAATATCTGTGCTCATTATGTTTTATCCAAATACAAATTTGCCGCAGAGAAGTAGTATTGTAGCACTACATGTTAAAAAACTTTGCACTATATTTTTGTAACCAAGGACATGTATCATACAAGCTTGCTTTTCAACATGTCCTTTTCTGCTTTCATTTTGTTTTCTTGCAAATCTGCAAACTTTGTTTTAAGCATAATTTTATACCTTAAACAGTCATTTTTTTTCTGGTAGAAATGTATTAATGTACATATTCATGTTCAGCTGTTTGTTTTGTTATGGAAAAAAATTAAAGATACAGAATAAATGAATAAATGAATGAATGAATGAAAAAAGCATTCTTGAAGACACTTACCCACACATGTTAACTTTCCATTGACATAGTTAAACCGGTATCCATGATGACAAATGCACATAAAATCTCCGTAAGTATTTTTACATCGCCTGTGTCTGCCGCATGAAACCAAGCCTTCCTCGCACTCATTGATATCTATATGAAATGAAGGATAAAAGCAACATGACGACAGTGTTACAACGATCAGATTACAATTTATGTATGCGAAAAGTCAAAGAACTTGGAGCGACGAATAAAGACAAATCCAACTCTTGGGCACATGGCTGCCCCTCACTTATCTCTTATTTCCTTCTTTCCACCTCTCGTTTAGCAAGGTGTGTTCACTTTTATTTCCTTGTCATTTTGGTTATCATGGTTATGAGTAAAATTCTGCTAATTTCAAAAGATCAAGTTTTTTTTTAAATATTAAATGATAGATCTTGACAAATTATGTCATATAAAACTAGTTTATGATTTTCCTTTCTATTTGATTTCTTGGAATAGTCTGATCTGCGGATTGTCTTGAAATATAACCGGTCATTATCTGCCGACAAACCTTAATCGGTCATATGAACAGTGACTATCTGAATAGGCGTATAGATATTGCATTAAACTCTAATATCGACGATACGATCACAAACGTGCCAAGAATTTATGTGTACTTGTTGCTATGATAGTATTGTTTCATGTCCTCTAATCATGTCTCATGGCTATTTGCTGGTACGCTGGAGCAATTGTGCAATGGCACTTAGGATTTCTTTCAATCAATTTATATGTTCATTGCTTATTAACATTGAGGTGGTTTTGTTCGCATTTTTGAACAACTACACACCTCTATGGTAAGGGTTATATGAATGTAAACTTGGGGAGTACACACAACAGCCAGCGCGTGCTTTCTATTGTTTGCGGTGCCTAAGCTAGTAGTTTTGGGCGATGTAATCCCTACCTTCAGACTCAATGCAGCACACAAAGGAATAAACTTACCTTCACAGTTGTATCCATCAGCTGCAACCCTCATTCCAGCCGGGCAGAGACATCTTGTTTTGTACAGATCATAACGCTGGCAGCCATAAACACATCTGCTCTTACTGCAAAGGTTATCAGCTGAAATTGGAAGCAATATTATAAATCATTATAAAAAAAAACGATTGAAAAAGTCCAAGATAATTCCGGAAGTCAAATCACCTATGCTGGAAATTATCTTGCAAGTTAATCATAAGATCGGTCTATATTCATCAAAGACAAAATGAATCGTTGTCACATTCTCGAGCACCCTGTGAATTACATGATAATTCGTAAAGCAATCAATATACTACCTAATCCATCTAGCCACTGCAGAATTTCCAGTGAATTGGCACACGCGCTTAAAATAATGCGGTATTCGTCGCGTTGATCAAAGAGATAGCATGCCTAATAGATATTAAAATTGCTATATAAAGTTATATTGAACCAAGTATTGTTCGCTCTAATTCATAATACTATCTAATCCATCTAGCTACTGCGGAATTAAAATGATGCGGTATTCGTCGCGTTGATCAAAAAGATAGCATGCCTAATAAATGTCAAAATTGCTTTATAAAGTTATATTTGACCAAGTATTGTTCGTTCTAATTCTGATAAGCATGATTTTTTTTGTCACATTTTCTTTATTTTTTTGTTTGTTGTTTGTTATCCATCACTAATTATATTGCTTAATTATTTGCAGTTGATGTTAGCCTACATACCAATGCATGTCCTGTTATCAGCGAGTAGCGTGTTTCCAGCTTCGCAGTAGCACCGGTAGCTTCCCGGGATGTTCATACACCGGTGCTGGCATGGCCGAAGTGCGCACTCGTTAACATCTGGAGAAAAGACAGTGACAGAGAAAAAAAACACATTGATCATTAGCAAAAACAAACAAACAAACAAAACAAAACAAAAACATAGTAGCCGTTATCAACGGTTAGTCACATGATGTGTAAATAGCCGACTTTTACCACGAGTAAATTGAATTGCATGGTGTTTAGATCATACATGCGCAGCCAGACACCCGTCGCGTTGAAATCGAATGAATTCAGTGCTCATCAAGCGTCTTCCTGCGTATTCTGCACATAGGAACGGTAAAAAACGTCAGTGTCGGATATATGTGACATCAGCCTTACATTATTTTGATGGTATAGTTTTCGCTTTTTCCTGTTGACTTTGATATGAATTGACTTTTAATCTCGCACCACCGAAACAACAAGCAGTAAGTAACAAATCTGGCCATTTTATCGTGATATCTTTGATGATTTCCTGAAGTGTCGGTGACTGTAGTTTGAGGCACTATTTGCAATAATAGTCCCATCCNTTCTGTGATTCATGACTGTTCAAAATTTGCGCAAAAAATATTCAAATATTGAAAGTTCAATAAAGACCAATTTAAAACCAATAACGGTTTCAAATCGAAAATTAAAAGCTCCTCCTCGCACAGTTTTTTTCATTAATCAAAATATCCTCATTTTGCCTTCCTCTCAGGGTTTTCCCTCTATCGAAACTCGTAATGATCATATCACCATCATTTAAAGAACGTAACAAGCTTTTTAATGGTCAGTTACAAAACAAATGTTTACATTGTTACCGATTTACTCACTATCATCAAAACATTTCCCATATAATATTTCTCGTGACATCGTTTTCCCAAATATGCATTAAAAATCATTACACATTTTTAGTAAGTTTGCAGAGAAATTTGATCGTCTTTTCAAGATCGTTTTTCTTCATTAATAATGTTTTCCAAGTTCGATGAATATAAACTGTTTATCAAAATAAAAAGTTTTGTAAAGATTTGAAAGACGAGTTCATTCGTCAACAAACAAATATGCTACGCATACTACTCTCGCATTAAAAGGAAACAAAATATATATTATCATGAGTTGGCTGTCCGATTTTTCTCAAACCTTTTTTGTTCTGTTAATTTGATTTTTCTGATCCTGTTGAAAACATAATATTTTGAGGTAGACTCTTCTTTTTACAATGCAAAAATCAACTAGTTGGCTTCACTAATTTTGTGCAATTTGTTTCAAGGTTACAAGGAAAAAAAAACTGGGCGAGAACATTGTTTTTTATGTATCTCGTTTGGTATTGCTTTAGCAAGGAAGATTTTTTAATATATATTTGCTTAGTATCTTATTCAGTTTAATTGTGGAACCCCAAATCATCACCGCCTTTTTTCTCTTTGGGGGCCTTAATTTCGGCCTATAGGAAAACAAAATCTACGCCTCTGCCTCCCATTCTCCCTCACCCCCTCCCTCCCTTCTCTCTCTCTCTCTCTCTCTCTCTCCCTTTTTCCATGAAAGCATAGACATACCACTCCGAGTGGTATGTCTATGATGAAAGTAAATATCTCATTTTAACGGATACAGTTCGATGCGGAGAAAGATTATCATTCGGAGTTGGGATCAAAATTGTTTTGTAATTCTCTTCCCTGAACTCCCTGGCCCTTACCATTCTAAAGATACATTAACAACGATGATAGTATACAAACACTGGAAATGATGATGGTAATAACATGAACGGCAATAATGCTATTGATAATATCTGCGGAAAATTGGGATTAGAAAATGTAGGTCTTGAAAAAAGACGATATCAAAATCATGACCGTTTTATCATGCTGAATACTGTTTAGAGTGAGGGTAAATCTAATCTTTCTCATTTTTTGGAATACTCAAAATGATTTCCGCTCCTCAACTCTTTCTCATCTTTTTTTATCGCTGATATTTAACTCTCCTGGCACACAAGTTGATTCGAATATAGTTAACATGGTTGATAGTATGATTATACATAACATAAAGAAGCAGTGTGTGTACCGTTACAGAATTCTGATTTCTGCCATAATGTTCTAAGATTTATTTAGCATTACGCCTTGGGACTAAACCCAGTTCTTTCCATTCTCCTGTTCAGCCCATTGTGACGTCACGCTATCGCGCAGTGTTTTACCGCGTACGCGTAAACAGCTTAAGGGCCCTTTTGTCGCGACGAGCCTCATATGAAAGCTGTATAAAACAGGTTATTCTTCAACCGCTTCCGTCTTCCTCATTCATTAACAATTATGGATTCATTCTGGTGGGATAACGATCTCCTCAATGATTACGGGACATTCGGGGGCAATCGCGCTGCTCGCCAACGACATCGTGTAAATGAAGACCTTGGTGATGATCGTGACGACGACAATGGTGATGGACTTCCATTCGTCGTCAAACTTTCCATGACTGTCATCGGCATGTGGAGATCAACCCCGCGGTCCGAGTCCGTACTACCAAATGATGACGACGAACGACGACGCTGTATACCAAACACGGAAGACTTATCCGATCGGATGGAAATGACTGCAATTAACGTCGAGTCGGAAGAGGACGACGCAAGCGATGTTGGTTTAATGTCAATGAGGAT
>BQKZ01007722.1:6281-29097 GCA_036244855.1 Temnopleurus reevesii | reverse complement strand
TCCTTACAATTCAGAACAATTGTGCAGGTGAACTCGCTTTAATTTACACAAACATTCAGCTTTATCAATTAATATATATAGTCCAGACCTAGTTATTCTCCCCATCAAATAAAATTCCTATCAAGATTTGCAAGATAACTTCCCATAGCTTACACACCAATATTAATCTTTGTTATTCTAATTAGTTAAAACTAAGTATAAATTAATATTTACAAACTATTGTTTTTATTCTTCAGACAATTTTGTGTGATACATATAAAAAAAGACAACATTTTCGCTGGTCCATACCTCTTTCTGTGTATAAGTAGGCAAAATGCCAAATTGTGTTATTTTAATATCTGCCACAATTTTCCTATCAATAAAAATTACATTGAATGTGCATTGCCATAAATCAGTAACAATGATTCCAATCGCATGATAATTGAAACCTATGCGACATGAAAGAGTTTAGTTAATACAAAATTTAAAGTCAAGATACTTGATTTGATGCCCAGTTTGCTGACATATTTCTTGCACTGAACTTTCCAATGAGGCATTTGTTCATCTTATATCGTTAGATTTGAATGTCAAGAAAATAAAATTTTTTCTCAATATATTTTCAGAAATATACGACTACTTGGAAGTTAGCCTACGATTGAGAATTTCTGTTATTTTAATATCTAGCTGTTAAACTAAATCTTAAGTTGATATTTCAAGATAAAATAACCTAACCTGGCTTTAAGAACGACTTTCAGATCGACTGGTATCAGTTCTTGCGCTGAATGCGCATAATAATGTTATCAGTCATTACGCACAAGAAGGGATACCAGTCAATCTTAAAGTCGTTCTTAAAGTCTTTCTTATCTTGATAAAAAACTACCTGGTCTGCATCAATGTATTCAATATCCTTTAAATTCCATTCCTCCAACCATTTTTATTTTTTATTCTATTTTTTTTTTATTATTCATTACTTTTTATCCATTTATTTACCTATTTATTTATTTTTCATCCATTTGTTTTTTTGTATTTTTTTCTTGCCTATATCGGCACGGGTACCCAGTTTGGTTAGATTGTTGTTATGGAAGTGGCAAGATATTGGTGGTAGTGGTGGTGGTGGTGGTGGAGATGGTAAAATTGTGATAGATGTGGTAAGATAGTAGTGGTGGTGGTAGTGATGGTGGTGGTGGTATTCAGACTCATGTAATGGGATGGAGGTGATAAAATGTTGCAGTGGATATAGTGGCAGTGTGAGCAGATGTTGTAGGGCTCTAGAATGTGGGAAAATTTTATGGATTGTGAAATAGAATACAGTTGCTGGATGGTATAATCTGCCGAGGTACTAGGTAGTAGCAAATTTGTTCTTATGATTATTTGGATGAAATGAAAAAGTGTTTCTGGTCCTGGTTTGGGATAGGGTTGGATGCAAGGTGTCCAATTACTGAATGAGCCTTTCACATTTATTGTTAGATATCTTTATCTTTATCTCCCTAAAACAAAATTTGGCTTTGTATTTTTTTACTTCATGTACTTTCTCAAATATTGTTCTGCAAAAGGGAAATGTGGATTATATAACGTAAATGAAATTAATTCATCAAACATATTCTTTTTAATTCCACATGTATCATCATCGCAATATAGATATTCATGTTCTCTTACTCAGGAAGTTAAAATACATGTAACTGTGTTTAATGCAGTCAGACCTCGCTATAACGAGGTCCTCAGGACCAGAAAAATTATCTCTTTATATTGGAACCTTGTTATATCCGCGCTTAAATACAAAGTAATGGGACCAGGAAAACTACCTCGTTATAACGAGATCTCTTTATATCAGTGCTCGTCATAACGAGGTTGGACTGTATTCTCAATGATTAATTTCACTTCACAAATGAAACTCACAAGGTGTCTGGACACTGTAGGCAACCCCATCACCCCAGGGGTCATGGAACCTCATTATAACATGGTTCTTAGGACCAGATTAATTTTTTAATCATATCTAGGCCAAAAATATGATAAAATCCCACGAACAGGGCCAGAAAAAACCCACTTCCCTTGTAATATCAGTCCTCTTTATGTAGAAGTTCCACTGAATACAGAGGCAAAATGGATGTACAGTCTAAATGCAAGGTCCTCTATCCTTGCAGGGGAAATTGTCTCATCTTTAAAATTTTCAGGTATGGATCGAACCACTGGGCAATTCCACGGTAACGGAAGGACATTCAGACACAAATTTTAAAGTTCAAGCAAGAACTGCAAGAGCCGAAGGACACCATAATGCCTTTCCGTTACCGACCTCATTAATATGCATATCTTAATGTTTTAGAGATTCAACAAAAAAAATCAGTGGATATTGAAGAACTTTGTTCTAGCCTTTCTTTTGCAAGGTTTGAAATGCTCTTCCATTACTCGCTTTCTTACATTTCTTGCTTGAACTTTAAAATTTTCGTCATATTGTGGGCTCGTTTAGCGTTGAATTGCCCCCACTTTTATTTCTACCGAAGTTAATGACAAGCAACGATCACTGACAGCACAAGAGACAAAGGACTGAGACAAAGTGTCTTCCCCGTCTATTTATGGAACAGGTGCCATATCAATCCAACATTTCTACGCAGAATAAAAAAGAAATTCCTTTGGTATGTATTTCGCTATTGTGAATGCTTGAATGGAAGTTGTTTACTTTGTCAGTCCTTTATTCCTTCTATATTAGGATGAAAGCCCAGAAATACGCATAACAGGTCAGCATAACATGAATTTATGACAAGATTGCAAACATTGCGATTTAGAACATGTAGTTCATAACCCCATATACTTGTGGCCAGTGGCACAAAGTTTTTGACCCAGGATGCAAAGCTCACAACTCGCAACATCTACATTCAAGGTGTCGGACTGTATGTTTGTCCCTGGTCATCAGATTTTTGTCGCGGGTCAACTTAACAAATAACAAATTTCATGACCTGGCAAAAAAATTAATGGATTTCATACATTAGGAGGCCATTGAAAATAACTGCACCTCGCTCTAAAGTCATTTCATTAACTGCACATGTCACTGAGCAGACATTGAAGCTATCTAAACCTGTAGAAACCCCTTTGACTTCACACAAATGATACAAAATGAACACCAAATAAGATTTGCATTAATAACTGTTCTGTTTTATTGTCACGAATCCTGTCGGAATTTTGTCTTTTTGTCTTCTAATGATCGAGGTTACCCTCTCTACGGTCGATAATGAAACTTCCATGAACCAGGGATCCCATTTTACACAAAAGAACAAAAATATGAAAAGCAGAAAACTATGTATACTTTTATTCCCCAGAACGTGGAAGTTTGAACACCGACCACCCGTGAAAGGGGTCCCCTAAGTACAAAGTTATGTAGTAGTGTGTGCGGTTGATATGGTTTGACCAATTTTTATGTATGAGATCAGTCGCATACATTTACCATTACATGGAGTGATCTGACTTTCGATTTAAAATTGCACACACGCTAACATTACATGTAGAGTCCTGTTCACACAGGGCTCTTTATTATCAACAAAATACATCACTGTCTCTTCCCAGTCACTTAATTTTCAAGTGTGAATGGGTACTACGATATTGGCTTGCTTGGTATTAAAGTGATCTCCTCCTCCTTACCTCTTTAAAACATGCATTTGGTGATGAGTGTAAGCAACAACATACAACATAGGACTACACTACAGAAAAACACATAATAGGGACTAGGCAGAGCCATTTGGGAGATGAGGGAGAGTAATAAAAACGGACATAATGGATGACTACATACATAGATGCACCGTTGGGCATCTGATGAGTAAGTTTGACGTTACATAATGCCATACATCTCCCAATGATCAGAGAAAGGAATGCTAGTGTGCCATTCACAAATTACGAATCCTGCTCTTCAAAATACAACTAGGATAATCTCAAATTAGCCAATTTCTCTATTTAATGTCATGAAAAACTGTACATAATTTAAACACTGAGATAATTTCACATGCTGGCACTGTATCAAAAAGAAAATATAACAAAATAATTCTCAAAATTTGCTTGCTTACTTTGCTTCCTGAATCCAAAATAATTGGCACATTTTGAAAAATAAATAAAAACAAAAATAACAATTCATCAAGAAAACTAGAATGTGCCAAATATTTTGGAATCATTTCAATTATGACAAAAAAGGTGTAGGCAAGTTAAGCTGCTTTATATTGATGAACTGTACAATTTCCCAGACATTCATTTAAAAAAAGTGACCCACAATGTCATTTACGGATGCTCATTGGCTTATGGAAAACGTATACACTTCAAAGTTATGTTGAAAAGTGCGCCAGTGAATGTCTTGCCAAATATACACCTACCAACAGAGATCCATAATAAACTACACATCGTATATCACAAAGACTATATCAAAGTATTATACAATGTAACAAATCAGTAACTATCCAATGTGTGGGATAAATAACATGAAGATGTGAAAAAGAATGATAGAATGAACATGAAATTTTATACAATGACATTCATTTTTTTTTCCTTCCTGTATTCTTCTTTTTCCAGTGGCACCCAATCACACACTAACTTTCAGCGTAATCAAGTCTTGAGGTTTATATTACATCAATATTCCAGTAAATTAATGAATAGGTTAGATAAGTAAATAGTGCATTAGTTACTCAGACGACTGATTTCTCCTCTGGAAAATTATTTATTTTGGACATTATAAAAAGTAATGACTCCCTGGCCACGATGATCAGGAAACTGTTACTATTTTATTACCTGCGTTAGCAACAATTATGAAAGTGAGATTTGAAGAATGCTCTTTGTCAATTAAATCCAAGTATTTAAGCGTGGCTTTTAACAGTTTATTGGAGCTCAACTTAACTCATAACATTGTGCACAAAGCCAGAAATCAGAGAATTTATGACCAAGCTAATGCATGTTACAGAATATTTGGTAATAGCATGAGCACTACAGGACTACTTGCATTAACAGAAAGAATGTTGTATTGTCCCAGGTTTGATTTCATTACATCACTGAACAACTAATCAATCATGCTTGTATCTTGTTCTTTGAACAATTATCAATGCATGAAAAACATGGGGATTTTTACATTTTTTCTTTCTTTTTTCATACTTGTAATTTACATCATACTTTCCTATATAAATATCTGAGACTACATGTACTACCATTTTTTTAAAAGTGTATCCTATGAAATGGACAATCTAGGTCTTTAGAGACTTCCAAAGAGCTAACTACAGGTTCAGCAAATCTCAATAAGAAACACCTCATTGGCATAATTTAGCAGTTACTGTACCTCATTCACGAAAGCAACAAATCAGTTTCGCTTAATCGACTGTACATCACGGCCGAGGTATACCCATTTTGTATGAACAAACAATTCACCTCACCAGATATTGAGCATAAATCAATGTTTGTCCGTTTCATAGGAAACACAAAAATGACTAATTTGTTCTTCCTGAGGCGTTTCATACTAGAAACATTGAACAATCATGCATTCTCTATTTCTTCTCTCTCCTTCACACACTCACTCTCTCGTAAAGTCTCAGGTACAACAAGAAAATAATGCAGTACATGGCAATCTCTGCTACAATCCGACTAACATGCTTCAGTACGACATGCAAGTAGCAGAGAGAAAAACTATCATGCCCCAGAAACTTTCTCTATTTCCAGAAATAAGAAAACAAGATGATGACTAGAGGGAAAGCTTACTTTCTTAAAATGAACAAATAATGATAATCTAAATGATTAGCAGCCACAAATAACACAGATACACAGATACTGTTCCAAGCACACACAACATCTTTCTAGGTAATCATACTTTAAAAAGTTTTTTTTATATCATTGCTTAATACTCTTGATGAAAAAAAAAACAGGCTAAGACACGAGAAAAGGGCCCTTGCATTTAAAGTTATTTGGCTACTGCAATGAATGAATTTTATGAAAGTGGAAAAGGGTTTTGAATATTGCATTGCTACATGCACTTGTACATGTGTTCAAACTGACCAAATTTCTCAGCAAAGGTTTCACTTTTGTATCATTTACAACCAATAGGGCTCTTCTCTCGTGCCACAACCAGCAATTTTTCACATTTTTTTTCTTGACTGATTTATACTCTCATTATACTACAAGGCACCAAGGATTAAACCAGGAGAGTTTGACAGCTATTCACTAGAAGACAGAGTCAATTTGGATATCACAAATTGCCTGGGTTAAGCATGAATTCACTGTAAACACTTCATACTGGGAATGGTTAGTCGACAACGCAACAGATCGTTATTTCTATGGGAGTTGCTTTCCTGCCCCATGTCTACTCCACAGAGAAAAAAATCTTTGAAATAGATGCGCTAAAATCGCTGTGACAATTTGATTTTATTTAAATATAGTTATTTTATTTACAAAGCTTAAAGGTGCCTTCAACGGGACAAAAAAAAATCTGATTCCGCCGTCTTCCGGCATTCTTCTTCCATGTACAACTAAGAAAGGAAACAAAATTGTCTGATTACATGTACATGTGTTTAGGTCAGAAGATTCATGCTTCAACAAGGGTCATTGTGATATCCAATATGACTCAGTAACCCTGATAACATAAAAAAAACAAAGTCAATATTTTGTCCTTTGGCATCAAGAAGCATATCGTTAAGTGAGTGCGAAGATTTGCTCCTCCGATAGACATAATCACATATAAAAGACCCCAACCCCCCTCCCCCTCGATACTGCTTTTGGGTCTTGACAAACACATATAACCAACTACAGACTAACAATCACATAACACATATGATTACATCGGGAAAAGCATGAAAATAAATCTCATTTGAACAGGGGCACATTGCTATGACGGATATTTAAAAATATACCCCTTAATTGCATTTCTCAGTACTAGACTATCACAAGTTTCAAATGAAAATATCAAGTTGTTTTTGCATACATACAGAAATCCATTTCTCAACACACTTGCCAAGAATCAAATTGTTCACAGATTGTATTTCAGGAATACTAGCGCTAATAACAAGCCCATGTATCTTATGACATCACTATTCGAAAAAAGAATGTGAGTGTGTGAATGTACTGGAATTACCGCCAGAATCTAAACTTTCATTATCTTATTAGGGACACACACTTCAGAAATGAAATACCCCAGTTTTCTGACTACAGTAATTCTTTTATTACACGCCTTTCTGATAAACTCTGCTGCTTGACTGGAACCAAGCTGTGTCCAATCCCTGTCACTCCCTTGTGTTTTCTTCATCCCAATACGTATCTCATCGTGCCCTAACGCTGTGGGTTGTAGCTGCGGCCACCTCCACCACCACCTCCCTTGCCGACACCACCACCGGTGCTACCACGTCCTCCTCCACGCCCCAGAGAGCCCCCACGGGGTGGGCCTCCACCACTGCCTGGTCTTGTGTCACCTCCACGAGGGAGACGAGGAGGCCTCATCTCTCTGTTCTTCTTCTCCTCAACGTTCAGGCGATGTTCACCACGCAGAAGAATTGGCTGGCGGGGAAATGAGCATTCGAAAATTAATAATTATTGAATCTATACCTTCATGTCAACATCCACAATTAACCAATGTACAACCTACCCTCTCTAAATTGTATCAAACAACTTAACTATTTAGATGCTATAAAAATTGCGCTGTTGTTAATTAATTCTATTGCAGGCGACAAAAATAAATGACCATGCAACGATGATTACTTCAAAATAGAATGCATCACAAATGTTTCTCAGGATATAAAATAACAATAATGTGTTACGAGTATTCTATTTTTTTCCATGTTGTACATATCTGCATAACTTCAACGTCAATGTTTCTTGTTTCCCATTTTACGTCAGTTAATAATCAAAGTTGTGCAAAAAGGAATAATGAAAATAATAATCATAGTATAGTGATTCCAGGATTGAAAGAGTATTGAAATATACTCATAGACACACAAAATATAACATGAGGGAACAGATGTATGGAAAATTATATCCTTGTTTCAAATAAATACCAATGACAGTATACTAGAGTAATTCAGTGCTCCATCTACAAGCGAAGTAGGCAAAAGTTACTAAATTTGGTAGACATGTGGGAATTCCATGAAAATGTCATGTCCTATGCACAAAAAAAGAAGAATCTCTTCAAAACTATTCATTAAAATTCATTGATATTGAATACTTATGAAACAAATAGCATGCAACACACATACTTAATTGTGAGGAATTCTATAAGAACATGCACTTGTTGTAAACGTTACAAAGCTGTGGAATTGCTGATGTATGAAAATGTTACTGACCTTTGACCTCTTGATCTTGAGGATGTTCTCAACCGGTTCTGAGTCATCAAAGATGATAAATCCAAAGAATGGTAGCTTGGGTCCAGAGTTACGGTTAATCCTCATGTCAACGACTCGACCATATTCTGCACACCAAAGAGAAATGTATGAGAAGGAATGTAAATTTATGCTATTTCAATGTGCAACAAAAACATTGAAGAATGACCAATTGATATAAAAACCGGGGTGGTGTTTCACCAAATCGTTCTTAAAGTTAAGCATGACTTTAAGAAAGACTGATGTAAGTTAAATAGTGCAATACGTGTAAAATTCTCAATCATTCAGCACAAGAACTGGTACCAGTGGGGTGTTAAGCCGTTCTTAATGTCTTTCGTAACTTGGTGAAACACTGCCCTGCTCCAAATAGTCTGCAATGTGAATACTTACATGTAAGTTGGCAAAGAAAAACATGTACAATGTATAGGATTTCCATGCATATTGTGTAGAGAAAGTGACAATTTATTGATAAGCAACCAAATATATGGCATACTAATTGTTTTCTACAGACAAGGGGTCACAATGGACCTTTACAAGTTTCAATTTAATTTAAGTTCATGTTTGATTCTATTTTTAGATCGAACTGTCAATGAGCTAAAATAAGCACAAATTTGTTCTTTGAATTAATCATTTTTCTCTGAAAATGTACACTAACCTGAGAAGAAAGCTTTGAGTTCCTCATCATTGATATCCTGTGGCAGGTTCCCAACAAACAGCTGATGACTGTCTGGATACCGTGCGGACGACGGTCCCCTTCCCTTCTCAAGCGCATCCTCGAATCCCCTCCTTCCTCCTCCACCACCTCCACCACCACCACCACCTGTTCCTGGACCACCTCCCATGCCTGGGTTGGGTCCTGGTCCACCTCCACCACCCATCCTCTCAGGGGGGCCTCGACGCTCCCTTCCCCTGGGTTCCCTCTGGGGGAGAACCTCCTTGCCCCTTGGAGGGGGGTCGCGAGAGAGGGTGGTCATGCCTCCGATGGGCTCACTCGGCTTGGGTGCTACTACCTGGCTCTGTAATACAAAATATACACTCATAAATTTCTGTCACCATATGACTTGTTCAACAAGAGTTCATTTGTTAATGTAGGAAACTTGACTTGCCACTGTGTAATTGGCTAGTATAGCAACATCAGACAGCATTTCATTCTCAGACTTGTGGACCTATAACCCACAAACTATAACCATAGACAAATGATGTTTATCCCCTGGGGTAAAATCCACTTTGCTCAAGGTTGTATTTCTTAGGACCATTTACAACTGGTTAATTTTCAAATGGTGTATGGCATGTATCAATTTTTTCAATGCATTGGATTACCATGATTATAGAACTTTGAAAAGATTTACTTCTGCAAAGTTGACATTTCACTACAGCAATATCATCGAAATAGATAAATTTGTCGTTCATGTTTTCATGAAATGATGGTACTCAAAGTTTACTGTTGCATGAAGACAAAGAAATTTTGACAAGGCAACAAATCCAATGACATTCTATTGAAATAAGTGTTAATTCTATGAAAAAGCATTTCAATGAAATTTGATCAATATTGACAGTTTCGTGCAACATGACACTTTTGCTCCCAACATTTCGTGAAAACATGGATGTGTAATATGTAACGCATCATATAGAAATCTCTCCAATGATGAACTCCAGTGGTGGACCATAAATCATTTTCAAACATTAGGTAGTTTATCTTACGTACCGGTGCTGCCATGGGTTTGCTTGCCAAACCAGTGCTGGGAGCTGATGGTCCTCTTGCTCTGTCTGCCCAAGAGAATGTCTTAGGTGCTGAAAACAGAAAGGGGAAACACCATTTTTAATACACGAAGCAAGATCTAATTATAACCTGCTAATAACACAGGCTCTATAAATGAAGACACAGGATATCCCATTCGATAACCTTGGCCTAAAGTTTGATTTGTGTGCAGGCATAATCTGCCTGTAATTGGAAATTGATAATCTCACTATGGGGGTGTTGTTCAAAAGTTGCAATTATCGCAAGTTCCAGTTGATCGGAACGCGCCAATCAAAACCATTGTTTCATGCACATCTTGTTACATGCGCATGATGTGCGTGATTAAAAAAAGGGATGTTACAATTTGCAAAGTTGCTGTTGATTTGCAGTTGATTTTGAACAACACCCTCTATATCAGGGTAGTGTTTCACCAAAATGTTCTTAAAGTTACGCAGAACTGTAAGAAATATTGGAGTACATTAATGAGTCTAATATGCATAAGATCTTCAATCATTGAGCGCAAGAACTGATATCAGTTGTGTGTAAAGTCGTTCTTAAAGCCTTTCATAACTTGGTGAAAGACCGCTTAAGTGTTAAATCTAATGGACATAATGTTATCACATAGTTGCTGCTCACAAAACTAAAATGTTAAAAGAAAAAGAGACATATTTTTGTTTCAATTTCCATTTCAGATCAATCTAAGACATTCAAAATTTGAAGATCACTGATGACAACTGTTCGCCCCAAATATGCTCATAACAATTGCCAATTAATTCAAACATAATACACTCTTTCTTAATGGCGTACAATCAAACCTCATTATAAAGAGCACTGATATAACGAGCTCTCATTATAACAGGGTAATTTTCCTGGTCCCATCTCTTTGTATTTTATTATATTTTGGCCCTGATATAACAAGGTTTCAATATCAAGAGGTAATTTCTCTGGTCCCAATGACCTCGTTATAACAAGGTTAGACTGTAGTAGCAAAATCAGAATGGAACAAGAGCTCACTGTTGTCGACAGGTTCCTCAACTGGAGGCTTCTCCACCTCGACCTGCTGCTCCACCTGATGGTTCTCTTCTGGAGGGGGAGTAGGTGGAGCCCTAACGACGGGCTGCAGGTTGAGGGAAGGATCTTCCATCTCCATCTGTGGCTCCGGTGAGAAGCTCTCCACCTCTGGAGCCGCAGTCTTGATGGGGGTATCTTCAGGAGACTCCGGATGAGCCGACCCATTACTGCAAGGAGAGAAAGTGATGATAGGGAAATTCAAGATAAATCATTCCAAGCTTTCAAAAAATTGAATTACAATTTATTAAGAAAATCAGAATACGTATTATTTCGCCAAACTATACGAGCAAAGATGGAAACAATAACAGAATTCTTGCAAAATTTTAGATGAGAATGCAAATTACTAAATAGTCAATTTGGTAAATAAAGGAAAGTATGGCAACAATGAATTTCAATTAAAGCATTTGTTCAGAAAGCGTTCATCAAATTTACAGGGGTACAATGTATATATCCCATCAATTATTTGCATACTAGTTGGCAATCCGGTAGACATACATCACCGACTTTGGAGTGTGTCTGAGAATTGACTCCAACTAATGCAAGAATGTTCATGTTCACAAAACCCTCTGTAACTTTGTAACTCAAAACTAATGCATGCAAAATCTGGGGCCTGAAAGATGCAATTAAACTTGCGATAAATATCAGTCGTAAAACATGGACCATAAAGATACAATTAATATCAAATTTATGTTACAGGCCCCAAGTCAGATAACTTTTCCTCACATTTGTGTGTTACAGAAGCCATGATTGAAATTGATTATTCAAAAAGTATCTGTTACAACAAAATGATAACTGGATGGATCAAAGTCAGGGCACGCGAAAAAGGGAAAAAAAACAGCATCTTCTATAGGAATGAACCAAACTATAATCAAAGACAAATGAAAACACAAACCAAAAGATACCAGTATGCTTTATATCTCACCTTACTGGGGGCTGGGGCTCATAGTATGACGGAGTAACCTGGGGTTGTGGGGGCTCCGTAGGGATGATTGCTGGTGGCTCTGGGGTGGCAATCCTCTGCTGCTGTTCCACAAGGCGGATCTCCTCACGTCCACCATCAGAGTCACCTGTATTGATTGCATACAAGCAATAATTTCATGTTTACATGTACATTCAATGCACCATACTTTACTTTGCTAAGTGGTACGAATGCTAAGTGTAGTCTATAAACAAATGCAAATTCAACATTCATAGAAGTTTCTTTTCATTCAAGTTTCATACACGTTTTTCCATTTCTGATCAAAAGATGCAAGGAGGGATTAAACTCTAATAAAAGGGAACTTATCGAGTCACAATCTAATTTACATTAACAACCTGTTATGTCACTATATGTTTTTAAAAAGGTACCTATTATCAATTCCCTTAAAAAAATGAAATTTCAATATATATTTCTTAAGTACCTTATTGTTCTCTGACTTGCTCAATTCTCACTCTTTGGGATTCTTTCTTGCTTAGGCCTCGCTCACTTAGAGGCCCGGAAGCAACATGATTCAACATAAATCTTTAATTCACAGTTAACTGCTTCAGAACAAATAGTCGTTTTGGATCATGTTGCTTCCGGGACCCGAGGTGACCAGGGCTTTACTGTATTTATTGTAGTTTGTTCAGAATATCAGTAGAACTGAGAAACAGACTTACATTCGACAGGAAGCTCGGGCTCACTTTCCGTCTCATCGTCCTGGAACACCTCATCCTGATAGCGGAAGATGTCGTTACGCACAAAGTACTTCTTAGCCGCCTGGGGTGCCAGCACGAAGGTCTGCATGAAGCGACGCATCGGCTCCCCGTTGTTGGACAGCTCTCCAGTGACTTGAACGACAACACCATCCCCTACCGTACCATGGCTGTCCACTTGCCTGATCTTTGCGTGACAGTCACGGAAGTTCAACGATACGATCTTCGCATGGATGGCCTAGGAAATATGAAAGTACAGTCAAATACATGTATGATGAAATTGTCTGAAATCTGTTAATTCTTTCATCAAAACCACTTTCATGAGAAACAATGGCAGATTCTAATCTATTCATCATTTAGAGGCACTCTACTGCTAAATAAAGACTTCATGGACATATATTATGTAGAAAGTGGGCAATTTTCGACACTCTAAACCGTTGCACAACATACACAACTATCCACAATTTATTGGAAAGCATATCATGCTTAAATCTACATTGCTATGCTTAACTGCATTCCTGTATCCACATGTTATTCAATAATCAAGATTGCTTTTGGGATATAGCATTTTGTTCTCTGCATGAGCCTCTTATCTTCCCTTTCTAACAACACACCAGAATTTTTTTAGCACATCTTTTCATGTGTTTTTTTTAAGATGTAACCATGACATAGTATTCTACCAAATGAACCTACTTATTTTCACTTTTCCTTTCAGAGAGAACATGCGAACAATCAAATGAGTATGTGTTCACATTGTTTGAAAACTGCTTTATCTCATGATTTGTGCAAAAAAAGAGAGAAAATCTTGTTGACGTACCTCCTGGCCATAGACGGCATCCTCCGGGTTCCCATCTGGGTCTACTCCTCCATGCACAAATGAAGATGCATTCGTGTAGAACCTACAAAGGCAAAAAGATATATTATGACATGTACATTGTACGTATAACATGGGAAACATTTCGTATTCATGCATGTTCAGGGAACAATTTAACTTCCACATTTGATAAGCAGTTTTGATCACAGAGGAAACTTAATGAACAATTTTAATTGAACAAAGTTGATGAATAAACCATCTTTTGTGCAACAATCATGCCAAAATGCACAGCACATGTCAATGCAGTACCAGGAAAAATATTCCTTTGTGTACAAAATATGGTGTGATGTAGAAATTTTCACATAAATAAATGAAATATTATAACTATTCAGCAAGGATGGGAACATGAGGACTCTTGAAAATTGATGGATCTAAACATGCATTACATTTTTAGTACAGTACACTGTACATGCACATAAAAAGTGCATTGCACACTCTCCTTGACTTCTCCATTATTGACAGAGGGAAATTGGAGTGGACATATTCAATGATTCATTATAGGCCTACACTTACATGTTGTTGGGTAATCTTACAGCTAAATAAATACATGTACATGTAGTTATCGTAAAACTTTTGCTACAATGAACAATTCAGTGTGGAATGTACGGTTCAATGAAAAAAAAAATGCTTTGTAATGTGGTGTTTCTTTTTCTTTTTTTTTTGATGGGCAAATACATGTATCTATTCTAACGCGAGGGAATGTTTACAAATACAAGTAAAGTCAAGTAAAGTACAGCACGTGTAAAATATGGATGAAAATTAACTTTATTAATAACACAGCTATGAACATGTATGACATTTGATGCATGACACATTTTCCAAGGTAGCAGATCATAATAAAGAAGCTTAATAGTAGGGTTTCATAAACAGACCCAGGATCCATGCGCTTTTACATCAAGAAAGCAAAACATAATTCCACTGACATTTACTATTACAAACCATGAGAGGCCTCTCAAGTGCCTTTATGAATCATCAAAACCTAGAGCAACATCATACACTATCAAACTATTAATTTACAATAATTGACATCTTGTTTCTCTTACATATATGTACATGTATAGCTAACACAAGCAAGGTTTACATGGACTGAAATTTTAAATGTTTTCCTCTCTCCTAAAAATGTATACAGAGTTAAACAAGAAAAGGAAACAGGACTAATAATAATGCCAACAACTATTTACATGTGCATGTACAATTGTATGCATTACTCTGGTTCAGACAAAACATTGTGCCTTGCCTGTAATCTGACACAGCATGGTAACAAGAACACAGATGGACAAGCATCCAATATTAAAGAAGCAACAACACAACATTCCAAATGATCTTTGTACCAATACAGGTGTAAATAGATAGAAACTGTTACATTTGAAACAATCTCCATTTGTTTTTCCACATACTGCACTGATTTTTTAAGCTTGCTTGTGAACGCTTGTGGCCAAATTCACATACATGTACATGTACATAATTTTGTTAAAAGGGGCAATGGTGAAGTAGCGTAACTTTGCAACTTTACCTCTGTCTATACTATTAAAAATATTGGATGAAGTTTTTACTCTGGCATTCGTCTCTAAATTATTTACCGACTTAAAAAAGAAGCAAAAGACACTAATGGACAAAACATGATTTGCAGTTAACCCGTTTGGACCAACTTGACCAAATACCAAGGCTAGTTTTGTTTTACTAATGGAAATTTCCATTCTCTAAATTTAGAATTATGGTATTCCCAAAGTGATAAAAATTGTGTGAAATAAGAGTGCAGGAAGTACTGGAAGTTGCATGAACAATGGTTCATGACCGACTGACTTGTAATCGGATTTCACAACATGCACAACATTCAATGCAAGAAATGTGTAATGCGGGCATTACGTACCTATGCAAGTGTTTGGGCGCCTTGTTGAGCAAAGTGTAGTATTGTCGCACAAACTCTCGTCCTACTGACTGGGGGGTAACGTTGTTGATTGGGGCAGCAGGGTTGGGTCCTTGAGCAGAGTTTGGCGGGTTCGTAGGAGCCGCTGTGGCCGGGGCAGGCTGAGGCGCAGCCGGAGGATTGGTGGCCATTACCATGACTGGACCACTGCAAAAGAAACAAAAAATAATCATACACATAATAGTAGACATCAAAGTTCTTTATAATGAAGAGAATTCTCACGGTATAAGAGTGTTTTTTCATATACTTAAATAATTCTGTCAAAATTCATGTGCTCCATTTACATGTACATGTCCATTTTGCTTATCAATTTTGACAAATACAGCTACAAACATTCCAGTGTTCTTGATTTGATTCATATCCAATATGATTTGGTTAAAAAAAAACAATTTCAACAATCCTTTTTCATGAGAAAACGTAACAGGAAATTCCAAGATGTGGTATCTGTCAATCAGTAATGTAAATGTAGATCAATTATTCTATGCTGACTCATGTTACATTTTGTGCATCCTATTCAGGCAAAGTTCTTAAGCCATTTTAGTTATTTAGTTTTTTTTTGTGATTTCCACAATCTCTATGTAAATTGGAAATAGACCTTTTCTCCATAAATTTCCCACCTATAAATACACTACAGTGTATTACCATTTC
The DNA here is from genome assembly GCA_036244855.1 of Temnopleurus reevesii. NCBI lineage: Eukaryota > Metazoa > Echinodermata > Echinoidea > Temnopleuroida > Temnopleuridae > Temnopleurus > Temnopleurus reevesii. The sequence goes on along the minus strand of BQKZ01007722.1, from coordinate 12,868 downwards.
TTGAAAATGAACATTTTGAGCTTTGTGTGCCTAGTTACACAGAATAGCCGTGATAAAGAGGACAAACTCCCATGTGTCTCATGATCCTAGCAAGCCTAATTCATCCAGTCCCAACTAAATGTTTAGAACCTTCCATCTGCACTTCTACAATCCACATTTAACATTCTTCTACATGTAGGACAATTCCACATGAGAAAAATCCACAAATATTTTTTGAAGACTGCCTCTTGTCTAATTTTACTCGCAGACAGTAACATTGCTAAGAATAATTTTAGTCCTCACATTTGAGCAGCAGTTTCAGACAATGAGGATACATTTCCAACAATTTACTGTACAGTTCTATGAGGAAAAGTTGCTGTACAATATATCTTTTATGTAGCAATCATGCTAAAATGCATAGCAGATTGCGATACGGTACCAGGTAAATTATTCCCTGTATTGTGGATAATGTGCTTGAAATCTGTGTACTGTATATGTACATAGTATATATACACAAACAAAGTTTGAAAATGTCTCTTCAGAAATATGCTAATATACTTTTCCCAATATTATGAACTGTCCAATGACTGAAACGGGCATATTCTCTTGGTGTCATCCATGTGGACTACGTAAATGTTCCTTCCTTCCTGTATGTTAAAACTTTCTATGTACTACATTTTAAGATTTTGACTGGTTTCTGAGAGTCTGGTCACTAATAAAGCTGTAACAGCATACACTGTAAATGTCACTTAATATGACATGTAATTCTGCTACTACCAATGTATACCGTAATCGCCCTCTAACATCTACACGACTACAGTTGTATGCGACATCAAATGACTAACTACAAAATGACAAGCAGTTGAAACTGCTCATCTCCTCTGTCCAGCTCAAGAGAAAGAAGAACAAAGAAGGTATTTGATTGGCTTCATTTTTAGAATAAAAGCAGACCAGAGAAATTATTATAAGATATACATAATGCAATGCGCAAGACTACGAGATGTTGCAATAAACTGCCTTCCCTTCCCTTCCCTTTCAGTTTCTTTGATTGGCAACATTGGTTGATTGTGTAACTTCGCTTGTGACTCGTATGAACTAAGTGTACTTGTCAGGCTGGCTACTTGTGACACTGCACTGGTCCGAAAGTATGTTTAGGACTCTAAGTTTGAGCTTTGATCAAAGAGGAAAAATAGGTATCGCTTTATGATGGGAGGTCGCACGTCTGCGCACCTAAACATTCAGTTTGAAAAAAGCACGAGGTCAATGAATATCCAATTCAATTCTAATCTGATATATTATCACAAATATTCTAAAGATTATGTGTGAGAAATATCTCAGCAAAATCTGACCAGGAACAACGTCATTTTATATGAAATATACACCCCTCTCATTTTTGCAGTTCAAAATATTTGGGTCCCTTCTCTGCACCCATCTACATTGTACTTTACGGTTAAGATTTTCGGGAAAAAGTCTTGATTTCACAGAGCGCGCGAGTTACATCGCGTACAGTATGTCAATGAGGCGCAGATGAGCAATCTGGCGCAGAGAAGGATACCCATACCATACAGAAAAATCTGCAAAGATTGGCGAGCATTAAAATAAATAAACAAAATAAAATCATATTTTTAGAGAACGGAATTTGGAAAATGTCTAAATGACAAGTCTCAAAATGCATGGACATAATAGTATATCTACATGTACATTCTAAGACCTTAGATCAAATATTTCTTCAGAGATTTTCTTGCTCTCAATATCGCGTATTGTAGAATTCAACCAAGTTATGGACAATCAACAGCACAAATCAATCCGCTCCGAGTCAGTCTCGCATGAAATTTAGGGGGATACGTATACATGTAATGAACTGTCTTTGTGATTGTTTTAAAAATTAGAAATTAATCAATTTTCAAAGAAGTTTGCATATCGGTCCATTGATTATAAATACTTATTTTCAACTATTTTTAGAGGGGAACTTCACCCAGACATTGATGTTCTCCCAGTTGGTGGAGAAGAAAGAAAAAAAAGATCAAACTGTAAAACTGAGCAAAATCCGACAATCCGTTCAGAAATTATAAATTTTCAAAGTTTTTGATTTCCACCCCTGATGGGCTCCTTAAATTGGCAACATACACAAACAAAATGGCTGCCAACATGGAGAACTCTCCATGTTGGTTGTCATTTTGTGCAGGCAATCGCATACAGTATGCGTTTCGCCTGTTTTTAGAAAAATCGAAGCAGAAGAGGGGAGGAATCAAAGTTACACGCGATGACAACATGGATCGGAAATTCATACGAAGTGTTCCCAGTGACTAAGCTTGGCCAGGTGCGTAAGCAAGGAAATTTTCAAATATTGATGTTGCCAATACGCAACATGCTCTCCGTGTGCGCTCGCAACCGGAAGTCATAAAATCAACCACCGGTTAGTATATGGTCCGCTCATATAAAGGCCCGCGTAATAAAAAGGCACGCATCCAACATGCGCGTTGTGTTTATGGCCAAGTACGCGCTAAACAAACTCTGTGGCTTGTCTATGCATGGGACTAAGGAAGCGTTTGCGACTATAATTTCTTGTTCATGTATCTAAGAATTCGGCACAAAATCGTAAGTTTTTACAAATCCTAATGGTTTTATGCTATTTCATATCATTCTATAGAATTTATGTGACATTAACAAGTAAAAAATACAGCAATAAAAGTGGATAATTGTCCTTTCGCTTTATTTGCTCGGCAAAGAGCAGCGCATGCCTTTAAATGTGTTCCAAAAACTACGGCAGTTTGCAAGACGTTGTCAGAAACTGTTCCTCGTGGATATTTGTGGTGCTTTTTCTGCTCAATTTTTATTCTTAAATAATCTTTAGAATATTCTCCTTCGATTGATACCAGATTTTGTGATTAAATTATGGTTTTATATTTGCTCAGAAATAAGGTGCGAGCCTTTATAGACTTCCGTCATCTTTTGGAGCTTCCTAGGCTCCAGTGAGGAGAACTGTATGGAGTATGGTTCAACGCCTGTTATACGTTGTGTTGGTTAACCAGACGGTGGGTTCATCTCAAAAAGACATTTGACGTCTTGAATATTTCAAGAAGTTCTTCAAGATTATTGCAGACAATATTTCAAAATACAAATATCAATGATTCCTACAGTTTTTCAATCGATAATCGATGCCCAATTTTGGGCAGACCCGGAGAATAGCGACCAGATTGCGTGCGCGCGCCATGTAAAAATTNTCGAAGCTGAAAAGGGGAGGAATCAAAGTTACACGCGATGACAACACGGATCGGAAATTCGTACAAAGTGTTCCGAGTGACTGAGCTTGGCAAGGTGCGTAAGCAAGGACATTTTCAAATATCGTTGTTGCCAATACGCAACACGCTGTCCGTGTGCGCTCGCAACCGGAAGTCTTATCGGTCATGACGCCCTGACTTTAAAGTCAACCACCGGTCAATATATGGTCCTTTCATATAAAGACCCGCGTAATAAAAAGGCACGCATCCAACATGCGCTTTGTGTTTATGGCCAAGTACGCGATAGTCAAACTCTGTGGCTTGTCTATGCATGGGACTAAGGAAGCTTTTGCGACTATAATTTCTTGCTCATGTAGCTAAGAATCCGGCACAAAATCGTAAGTTTTTACAAATCCTAACGATTTTACGCAATTTCATATTATTCTATAGCATTTATGTGACATATTAGCAAGTAAAAACACAGCAATAAAAGTGGATAATTGTATTTTATTTGCTCGGCAAAGAGCAGCGCATGCCTTTAAATGGGTTCCAAAAACTACGGCAGTTTGCATGTTGTCGGAAATTGTTCCTCATAGATCTTTGTGGTGCTTTTTTCTGCTCAATTTTTATTTTTAAATAATCTTTAGAATATTCTCCTTCGATTGATACCAGATTTTGTGATTAAATTAGTTTTTATGGTTTTATATTTGCTCAGAAATAAGGTGCGGGCCTTTATAGACTTCCATCATACAGTATGGAGTATGGTTTAACGCCTGTTTAGCCAGACAGTGGGTTCATCTCAAAAAGACATTTGACGTCTTGAATATTTCAAGAAGTTCTTGATTATTGTTCATGCACATGTACATGTACTTGTATTTTTCCTTTTCTTGCCTTTATCCTTATAATTTTTTAGGAGAGATTATTGTAGACAATATTTCAAAATACAAATATCAATGATTCCTACAGTTTTTCAATCGATAATTGATGCACAATTTTGAGCAGGAAACTGCGAATTTATGTTTGTTGAGCGTCCAAACCGTCAACCCCCAATCATTGGCAGACCCGGAGAATAGCGACCAGATGCGCGCAATGTATTCAATTTCTGTACAATCCTATGGAAGTGTGCGGGAGTGCGTCGGCGATGATTTTTGCTCCAGATTCGACCAACAAACATTTGTAAAGTTGGCTCAAGTTACACTTTTTAATGCCAAAATCGGTTGTATTTTCAACAAATTTTCATGAAATATGGAAGGAAGGGAAGGAAAATAACATTCAAAACCATTATTCTGTTTATAAAATGTAATAAAGTCGCTTTTGGACTTGTTTCAGGATGGTTACCTGTGTGTATTTTGGACTTCTGCCGCCGATGTTCATGATGTTTGCAATTTTTACATGGCACGCGCACACAATCTGGTCGCTATTCTCCGGGTTTGCCCAATCATAAGCTCCTTTAGGCTAAATGAAATATTTCTGAAATGTTTACAACCGAGGTTGAAAAGAAATATAATTTCCAACAATATTTTTTGCCTGCCAACCAAGCCAGAATTTTGAGAGGCAAAATAATCCAAATAATATCCAAATCCCAAGAATCAAAGATGAAATTAAAAAAAGTGTTAAGTAGGGAGAACAAAAGAAGGCATGATATCAACGCCTCAAACCATGATAGGACCTGGGAGTGGAACTAGAAGATGTCTTTCATGAATCAAGCAGTGCACAGAGAGCATGGAGCTACGGCGGCCCATGCCCATTCACTACGTCAGGCTAGGCCTATGCGGCTACCCACCCGTCCTCCCCACTCACAAGTCCCATTCATATTCACGTGAACCACAATTTCATTCATTGAAGGGCAGTGGATAAATCAAGATTCAATGAGATTATGACATAAAAATTGGACAAATAAAATATTAATACACAATTATCACTTCTTAACAATATCGTACATCATTTCACATCTTTTCACAGTATACATTAAGACAAAAATTAATTTTATTCTAATCAGGAAGGAAATCTTTCGACATAAAATTTTCAGATTTGTCGCACAACACCGGCAAAACACTCATTCACGAAAACGTGCGTTTTCCTCGATAACAATGATCTTAACAAACAAAAGGACTACCCTACTCACCTTGCACAAGTAGAATGTTTTCCTGTCCCTCAAAAACCCTAATTTTTCATCGGTATTTAGAATTATGCAGCTTTCTTACAATCAAAAACCGAAAAAATCACTAAAAATAGGGCTCGTGAAATTCGGTCAATGTTGTTGCACATGTACTCACACTGCGCAAACTAATCGTAGTTTTCAGTTTCTCTGCGCACATTTCCCTGAGAGTCAAGCGGGAAACCCGACAGACCCTTACTGTCCGATCGCAACGAAGTACCTGTTTTCACTGACAAAAAAAAAAGATATAATAAAGAAAAAAAAGCGAGAAAAGACACAATGACGTAATTTCTTTCAATAGCTACACAAAAAATGCAATTAAAATAAAGACTAAATATAAATCATCGAACGAATAATACATCATGGTTCCAAATTTAACCTTATCTACAAAAATATAGGATGGATTGAGATATGGCAAGTACTTGAAAAGCGACATGCAATATGCCGATGCCTACAACAAAACAAAATATGTGAACAAACAAACACAAGACTATAAGGAGCCAATAATTTTGCAAACAAAATTAAGTAGAATAAAAATAATTAAGCCAGTCTTATCTAGATTTATTTTTATACGACAGTGTGCCCCATCAAAAATACTGCATGGAGAAGCCGAGATTGATCGATGTATAATAAGTAGCACGAAATAATAGTGTAAATCATAAATTTTCGATACTGTGTTTTCCGAAATAACCAAATGTCTAATTAATTCACTTTAATTTGACTCCTCAATTTGACACCTTACTTTATAGATTGTGTCATAGATGATGAAAGAATCATAAATTGGTTTATCGAACACCCTGTATAAGACTACAAATCAACAAACAGCAAGCATGATTTTGAAGGGTCTATAAGTGATGATTTATACTAGCCTAGCGACAAAATCATCCACTACTAAATGTGTAGAGATATGTTTATTCTAACTCACCTTTTACCCGGGGGCTGAGCACAAGTTTGGCGCCGCCTCCTCCCCCCCCCCCCCCCTCGGAGGCTAAGCTAAAAAGCGAAAAAAAAAACCCAATATAAATGGTCTTCACCTCAAATTTTGTGCCCCTGGGGGCCGGGGGGGCTGAGCATAGCTGACAAGCAAAAAAAAAAGTCATCACAAAATTTAGCGCCCCCCCCCCCCTTTCAGCAATTTTGGCGCCTTCAGTGTCATCAAATTTGGGTGCCTTCCTAGGCCGGCCTGACGCGGGGGGGCTAGTGCCCTTATAGCCGCCCCCCCCCCCCCC
>BQKZ01007721.1:0-25465 GCA_036244855.1 Temnopleurus reevesii | reverse complement strand
AAATGATGACTTTGAAAATTCATAACTTTTGAACGGATTATCCAATTTTTCTCAAATTTTCACAGTTTGTTCATCTGATTTTTCTTCATTTACTGACAGTACATTATTGTCTGGGTGTAGTTCCCCTTTAATGACTGTGATATACATGGGCATTTTATTGAAAAGACCTGAAAGTGGAGAGTGATTGAAATACACAGTGATATGGATGTGGAGAGGCCATGAAGTTTTATTACCATGAAATAAAGTAGCATTTTATGTATCACATTAAAGGGGAACTTTACCCAGACAGCGCTGTGCTGTCAGTGAATGAAGAAAAATACAGTGGTCAATCTTTGAAAATTTTAACAAAATTGGTCGACCCAGTCGTAAGTAATGAATTTTCAAAGTATTGATTTCCACTTCTCATGGGCTCCTTGAGTTGGCAACCGGCATGCTCAAGATGGCTGCCAACATGACGAACTCTCCATTCACTTTGTTCACAGAATTTCACATTTTCTTCTGTTTGTAGAAAAGTAGGCATAATTTTACTCTTTTTTTTATTGAAGTGTGATAGGGACATATTAATTCTGCATGCATTTTGGGATGAGTCTTGTTTATTCACTATCTACTTTTCTTTAAAAAAGAATGAAATGTGAAATTCTGTGTACAAAGTGAAAGGAGAGTTTTCTATGTTGACAGATATTTTGTGCCCATAGGTTGCCAACTCAAATAAATCAAAACTTTGAAAAATCATAACTTTTGAATGGATCATCTGATTTGAATGGCACATTAAAATATGGGGTAATTTCCCCTTTAATGCTGCATTTCCTCATGGCAGTTCATAGGGCATACAGGAGAATAATGTCTAAATTTCATTTTTATCATTTTTAACTCTGGCTCAAGGCATCTGTTGATTTGTACATGTATGTACAATGTACACTATGCAGAACAATAATATTGGACCTCTAATCTACAGCCTAATTCTTTTCATTATCACTTATATAATATTGGATGGCAATGAATGGAATACCAGGGAATATTGCATGAGTTAGGGCAATATTAGCCCTAACGAGTGCAATATTCCCGGTATTTCATGAAATAAAGCCATCCAATATAATTATTATTATCTTTACATTAGCCTTTGACTTACCGGTATTATTGTAGAAATACCAGAAGGCTGATCACTGCTTTGCGCGTGCGTGAAATTGAAGCCGTAAAATATGGCATAATGTTGCACGGCTTATTAAAAACTCTCATATAGATAATAATGTATATTGTTGCATGCTTTATGTTCATCCAATTTTATTGATATGGTCAAAATGGGCAAAAACAAATATTCTTTTTGATAATAATACTACTAATAATAGATGCAATTTATATAGCGCACGTATCCACTCTGGGAGTGCTCAAGGCGCTTTGCATTCTTATTACCCTGACTTTAGCCCGGTGTATACCAGCGCACATGGCATTTCAAAGAATAAATATTCCTACTAGGTACCCATTGATTCCTGTATACTATTTATATTCTCTGAAGACTATCACCATTTGCATCCTTCAAATCTATTATATTTTCATGATATATCGGCTTATACAATATTATACTCCAGCTTATTATGTACTATGTATTGATTTTTTTTTTACCGGTATTATGATTAGACAGACCACCTGTGCGCTTTGAAACACCTGTATAACGCGCCTTATAAATGTAATTATTATTATTATTATAGATGTACAAGCTGATTGATTCACTTTATCTAAACTTATCATCGTAAAATTCTTTGTACAGTGTACGACACACAGTAAAATGGTGTGCCTGGCAGGAATTTATTCCTTGGAATGCTTGAGCGCCTAACTGGCTCGCTCGGCAGTTATAGCCAGGGTAATAATACGGTACCTAGTATCAAGCGCAGTAGAGTATATGCATTTGGTGATTGCGCTATATAAATGGACCTATTATTATTATTATTATTATTTTGAATTTTCCCTAACTACAGATATTCAGGTCGTTACCCGATACTGCCATCCTCCAAACAGAAGAAAGCCTTAGTTCATTAACTGCCGTGGTGGAGTGCCAGCAACCCATCTTAGATTTGTACAAGTTTGTAGGGAGAATGACGTTATACCAAAATACCAATGTGCCTACTCAAAATACTCCAACTCAAAAGTAAGTATAATTCTTGAAAGCTTTATTTTTTTATCAATTGGAATGATATTTGTGTGTTTGGTAGACAATAATTGAAATAATTTGTTCTCAGAAAAACAAATGTTTTACCAAAGGACACAAAGCGCTACATTAAAGCACAAGAATGCATGATAAAAGTATTTTATCACTTGTACTAATGTACTACTACATGTACAGTACTACTAATAATAATGATAATGATATTGACCACTTGTATAGCGTACAGGTCCACCTTATCAATGCTTGTGGCGCTGAAAGTTTTTCACACACTAGCAAAGTAGTAAGTCTGTAGACTCCTGAAAGTTGTTGAATTCAGGTCCCCCAACTACTATAATTTTGGAAGGAAAATGTGATTTAGATCATTCCAAACTCATGTTATCTCAGCATTACATTATTTTCACATTAATTTTCTGCTTGAAATGTAGAGAGGTCTTGGAATGTATAAACTGGACATTTTTCCTACAATGTAAATGTAATGATAAACACGCATATTACCTTTCAATTACGTAATACTTCTGAATGTACGGCCATATTTAGGGCCTAAGATGAGCGTTATTACACAAAACAAACTAAACATTAATCCAAACTTGATATCCTAATGATGAATTAAAGATGTATCTTCTCTGTTATTTTTAGTCAGATCAATATCTTATTAGTTGATTAATTTGATTTTATCATACTGTTTCAGGCCTTTAAATGCAGAAAATGTCTTATTACGAGGATGTCGCCTTAAGAATACAGAATATGTCTATGGTAAGTAACATACCAAGTGATATATGTAGAAATGCCAACCGTTCTGCAATATGCATGAGATGTATTTTCAGATGAATTCAAGGCTTTCGTTATCAAGTGAATGGCTGAGAGTATGGTTCTTATTGTCATGTTTCCTTTCAATTTTGTTCAGCTGTTTTGTTATTCACATTTTAATTTTTGCCTCATGCCTTTTCTGGAAAAGTTGGCATCACTGCATATGTTCATCAATTTACAAGGCCCACTTTACATTTTCTAACTTTGATTCTTATGTACAAAACTAATATACAATAAAAAAAAACATTGCATTAAATGACTCCTGCTGCAATACATGTACCGTATATCTCAAGTTTGGTAAACATCAGCTTCATATTTTTGTTTTACGGAGGATTTTCAGGAACCAATTTATGCTTTCATGCAGTCATATGTTACCTGTTTATCTTTGCTGTATCTCCTTTCCATCAGGGAATATTTGTCATGGGTCATTATTAAATACTTTACTGAAATCTATAGCATTTAATTTCCAATATTTAGTTTATCTCTAGCGATGAATGTTGAACTAACTCACCAATATATTTAGATTAATATGTAGAGTGTCTACATCATGATCACGATGTGATGGGGTTTGATCCTTGGCTGTTTCATATCAAAAAGCATGAAAAAATTGTACTTGCTGCTACCTTGTTCAATGTTTAATATTTTAAAGGATAGAGCAATCAATCTTGTACTGCCCAGTGGCTGCAGGGCACATGATTTATTTGGCAAAAAATGTTAAATTTCCCATCACAATACTTGGAGTTAAGATTACAAAAAAAAAATTAAAAACTGGACAGTATTCTTGTTAAATTGTCTAATATCCTCTTGTCAAGGATTGACACATTTATCCTCTTTATAATGCAGGTTGTGCAGTATACACAGGAGAAGAAACCAAGATGGCCTTAAACTCGAAAACCAAAGGACAAAAATTCTCCTGTATAGAAACGTGAGTATAAAAGTATTGATATATTTCCTCTTGCGTGGTGTCCTTTGGTTTTCACTCTTCTGAAAGTTTTGGTGTTAATCCAATTGCTCTGCATGAAAAGTGGTTTACAGAAATAGTGCTTTTGAGAAACGATATTTTGTGTAGAAGAATCAAACTTGCTTGGAATGTGTTTCAATTGAAACCAATAATGACCCTCCATTTTAGGACAGAAGTCATATTAGTTGCCAGCTATGTTATTTGTTAATGGCTGCGATTCTATGATTTCGAAGATTTTGTATAACTCTGCGCAATACAAATTGTAGAGACTACTTAGAACTGTACAGTAAAGTGTTGGAAATGATTCCTCAATGTGTAAAACTGCTAATCAATTGTGAAAACTAAAATTATTCCCTGCAGAGTGATGAACTACTATCTACTCTTTATGTTGGTGTTTGAGATATCCATATGCACTGGTCTGAAGTACTACTACAACAACCGACCATATGTCCCGTTCTCAGGGTACTTCTGTGAAGTCGCCAATCTTAATTTGTACGATGTACGAAATACAAATGTTCAAATTTATTCATAATTTTCCCTTTCAAATACTATTTTTCAGTGTGATGAACTACTATCTTCTCTTCATGTTGGGTGTGTTGGTGTTTGAGATATCCATATGCACTGGTCTGAAGTACTACTACAACAACCGCCCATATGTTCCCTTCTCATGGTATTTCTACGAAGTGGCCAAGCCAGATTATGAAGTATCGGTGAGTTTTGGGAAGGTCTTTCGGTAGTGACGTTACAAAAAAATTTCATTTTGTCATACATGTATGTGCACTGTTGGGTCAGAGCTAATAAGGGTGCAAATATCGCTGAAGAGGGCGCAACTTTCAGAAGACCATTTTTGTCTCGCCTGCGTAGCAGAATCGAGACATAGGCGCCGCTTTTTCCGGTCATTTTCAGGTCATTATCTAGATCAAAGGTCATCTGAGGTCAAATTTCCGAAATCTTAACCTGAAAACTTAACCTTGGCTCTCATTTCAAAATCCCTTGCCCGATTTTCATCAAACTTGCACAATAGGTCCATTGGGTGGCCCAAATAGTGCAGAGCAATTTTCAGGTCATTTTCTAGGTCAAAGGTCATCTGAGGTCAAATTTCCAAAATCTTAACCTGAAAACTTAACCTTGGCTCTCATTTCAAAACCCCTGGCCTGATTTTCATCAAACTTGCGCAATAGGTCCATTGGGTGGCCTAAAAAGTGCAGAGCAATTATCAGGTCATTGTTGAGGTCAAAGGTCATCTGAGGTCAAATTTACGAAATCTTAACCTGAAAAAATTTAACCTTGGCTCTCATTTCAAAACCCCTTGCCCGATTTCCATCAAACTTGCACAATGGTTCCATTGGGTAGCCCAAATAATGTAGAGCAATTCTCGGGGCATTGTTGAGGTCAAATGTCATCTGAGGTCAAATTTCCAAAATATTAACCTGAAAACTTAACCTTGGCTCTTATTTAAAAATTCCTTGTCCAATATTCATTGAACTACTGTAGAACCATCTCTATAGAAATAAGTCAAAAGCATATTGCTATAATTTACAAATCGCGCAATGCAGGCGAGACTGCCAGGCGGCGTTTCACTTGTTTATTTTATTTTTTCCTTTTAGCCCCCAGGAGGCGCAAAATTTTATGGACACCAGATTTTATCTAATCACCTTAAAAATTTTATTTCTAGCTTTGACAAATATCACATTTACAATTTCAACAAGTTTGAAAAGATATGCATACATGTACACTGGTCTGGGGTGGTTCTCCAACTATAGACCATCTACACAACACTGATGGCATTCAATTCAATTCAATTCAATTCATTCATTTGTTTTTAGTCGCCAAATCTTTGCAGAAATATGAAAATATGACAGTATTGATGTATCGATGTTTGAACCAAAAAGGAAGGTGTATGAATTGAGTTATGTTGATAATTTCAAAAGGCTTCAACCCGTGTTCTGTAAAACAAGATTATGGGGTAATCATATACACACATATTTAGTACTACATGTAGTTATTATACTCTTAAAGGTCGAAAACTACATTTGCACACATAACGGTTATGCTTACAATTTGTTGTGTACCTTAGATATGCCAAAATAATAACCTCATGAAGTATTTTGGTTGAATGTAGTCCAGAAAATTTAATTCAAATAAAAATCATTTCTATCATAATTCATCTTGACAACAATGGTGTCGTGATACTCCTAGCGTATTACTGTACCACACACACAAAAAAGCCCAAAAAACATATTAGAGCACATACAGTGCGCACTTCAATACACTGCTACACCATGCGGAATACGCACCGAGAGAGACTCTTGCGCTATTGGTCAACGATGGGTTAACGGCTGTTTTGAATTTTGAACGCACGGTCCATTAGTTCGAGGCCCAAATAGAAGAATTATTATTGTATTAACTATAAATGCACCTATCATGACCAATGTTTGTGTTTAATTGATTGGTGATAAGTTCTAACATTTAGTACTCTTCAACATAACACAACAATCTTGGAAAGTCAAATTTTAGGTGATAAGTTCTAACATTTAGTACTCTTCAACATAACACAACAATCTTGCAAAGTCAAATTTTAGGCTGCAAAAAAAGTATTCTACCTTTAAAGTGGCCTATAAAAGGAAGACTTATGGCTTCACATTGGAAACAATGGTGTGACCAGCTCGTGAGGTAATGTCTTATATTTTTACTATTACTGCCGAAATTTCTGCAACACACTTCTCCTTTCCAGATACACATAAAATAGTGATCTTATGAATAAATGATCTTTTCTTTTTCATCAAATTTCTTACAGTTTTTAGGAGTCATGGAAGACTTCCTTTCCTTCCTTGTGCTCTACAACTACATCATTCCAATCTCATTGTATGTTACAATTGGTAAGTAATTTCAAGGAGATTTTTTTATGCAATATACTTTTTTCAGTTTTCAGTTTAACTTTGTAACTGAGTACTTCATGTATATAAAAATGTGGTTCATGAGGCAAGAATATTATCATTTTTGATAAACTACACCAGTAAAAATTATGCATAAAAAATCTGAATATATACCATGTTGATTTTTTTTGGTGAAAATATACAAAACCCCAACCCTCCTCCAGACCCCCCCCCCCCTCCTAAAAAAAAAAAGATAAACATTTGGAAATTATATTTTATATATTTACCATGTGTAATATAGTTCTTTGCTTAGTCCAAAGGGGTTTCACATTGGGTTTTACCACACAAGTCGTCGGTTATGAATTTGAACAAAATAATAATAATAATAATAATAATTCAATTTTTATAGAGCGCATAATATACCTGATACCAGCCATTGCAGATTTACATACAGATTTTACATTTTACAGTCTACATTTACAATGTGCGGCTAAAAAATCACTGCTCCTCTCTTAACGAAGCAGGATGCTCTGTACCTTCTGCTTGAAGAGTTTAGTAGACGTAGTGTTGGCTAGTTCATCTGGCAAGGAGTTCCATAACCTGATAGTTGTTTTGTCAGTATCTTGTTGGTTATTTGTCGGTTGAAAGGTTCTGTTTGGTTAAAAGTAACACAAATGACAACAGTTGTCACAGAATCAAAGAACAGAATGTGAAAAAAAGGATGAAAAAAGAAAACAAAATTACTTGTATGGTCAACAATGTGGTAAAAAATTATCCAAGTAATATGCAAAAGCATTGAGAATGTACATGTATTTGAATGATTCAATTCTATTTCTCTTCTTGATACAGAAATGCAGAAGTTTCTTGGGTCCATGTTCATTGGTTATGACATTCAGATGTATGATGAGGTAAGCATAGTTATACTGCTATTGAATAAGTTAATATTTTAGTGTACAGATATTTTTTAGACTTTGGACCAGTTTGGCGCATTGGCTTATTATTTTCCTTTTTTTGCAAGGCCAAGACCGTGAAATTTGCAAAAATAAAATCACTGCGAAAATTTCAGCTTATACTGTATATCATCAATGGCATACAAGAATCAGTTGAGAACTGCAAATCCACAATTATTGCATTAACTTCATTACAGGGTGGTTACAGAATAGTGATAGTCAATATTTCTGACTGGAGTATGATTTTTCTAGATTTGCTATTTTTTCTATCCTACAGGTACTTATCATCCCACAAAACGGGGGTAAATTAGGAGTTTTTAAAATTTTCTGACAAGCAAAATAAGGGGATATTCATTTCCCGTCGATGTCGATGAGCTTGCAAAAAAAAAAATTTGGTACTCAGTAAGTGTTATTGAAGTAAATAAAAAGTTTGGTACTCTGTATTTATTGAAGTAAAAAAAAAGTTTGGTACTCTGTAAGTTTTAAAGTTTGGTACTCTGTAAGTTTTATTAAAGTAAAACAAAAGTTTGGTACTCAGTAAGTTTTATTGAAGTAACAAAAAAGTTTGGTACTCTGTATTTATTGAAGTAAAAAAAAAGTTTGGTACTCTGTAAGTTTTAAAGTTTGGTACTCTGTAAGTTTTATTAAAGTAACAAAAAAGTTTGGTACTCAGTAAGTTTTATTGAAGTAAAAAAAAAATTTGGTACTCTGTAACTTTTATTGAAGTAAAAAAAAGTTTGGTACTCAGTAAGTTTTATTGAAGTAAAACAAAAATTTGGTACTCTGTAAGTTTTATTTAAGTAAATCAAAATTTTATGATTTATTTTTGTTTTTACTTTTCTACTTCGTGAAATTTTTGATGGATGCTGCCAGCACATCTTGTCACATTTTGAACCATAAAAACTTTTCCTATATCTATATACTGTAGCTTTTATTATAATAGTATGACATAGATAGGCGTAGGCTGGCGTCACAACCTTATAAACAGATGAAAAACAATTATTATATATTATATAATACCTGCTCGTGTAAATTAATTTTCATTGATTCCCAATTACAACTCGATGTTTTCAGAGAACTCCTCTAAGAACATGGATTACCACGTCTTCCTATAAGAATTTTTATATCTCTTCATCACCATGACAACAGAAAACAAACGAGCGAGCGGTGGCCAACACGTCAGACCTGAACGAAGAGCTCGGTCAGGTGGAGTACATGTTCACTGATAAGACTGGAACTCTCACGGAGAACGAGATGAGATTCAGACAGTGCTCAATCAATGGGGTCAAATATCGAGAGGTCAGAGGTCAACTTCAACCTCTTGTAGATGGAGAAGGTGATGAGGTAAGCAGAAGTTTTCTTTAATTTTTTATTTTTCTGTTCCACCTGTGTAAGATGAACGTTTTAAAAATGCACTGATTACTCTTAGCTTATTAAAAAAGCAATTCCATATCTTTGTCTCCTTTTTTATGTCCGGTCTCACTTTTTCCCTATTCAACTTTACTTTATGAACTACTTTCCACCTAATCTCCAAATCAGATACATGTATGACTGTTGAATAGTGATTTTAGTATGCAAGTCCCGTGCATGATGGTTAGGCCTACTCAATATATTGAATTGCTCAATGATGAAATTACCAATTTCAAACAGTCAATTCAGGATGCCGACATTTTGATGATAAATACCATTTCTTATGCACCATGGCCTTACTACATACTGTCCATGTAATGTACACTCTCAAGTGGTGTAGATGTATCAATGGAGTATTTATTTTTCTAAATTATTTTTTGAATTTATGTTTTAGGATGACAAAGACCAGTTCTTGCGCGTGATGGCCCTATGTCACACAGTCCACGTTCACAAAGAGACGCACCCAACCACGAGAGTACAGAACGGTAACGCTGGCGAGACACCAAAGCTGCAGTATGAGGCATCATCACCAGATGAAAAGGCTCTCGTTGAAGCAGCAAGCCAGTAAGTTGGCAAGATCATCCTTTTTTGTTTGTTTATAGTATGAAAAAGACCAGGTCTAATATACCGTGGCCTTATGTCTATACATGTATACTTAGGCCGGGATTCACAAAATTGGTTTATTTTTTTATCAAGTGTAAATCATTGGATGGTTTAAGTTCAAACATACATAAGCCTGATTAATTGTCACATTCACATGTTGATTAGACCACATTCTATATCTACGATACAAACGTAGCGCAAGAGGCACGTTGCAGGGCTCTTGCCATGACTGCCAACAAGGTTGTAACATTGAACTACAGCGTAGAAGATGAGACATAGGGTTGTTACAAATTTGTGATCAATTGCAAGTTACAGTTGATTATCAAGCGCAAATCAAAACCTTTGTTTTATTTGTATCTTCTCAAAACGCAGGCAATGTGCAAATGAAATTTGAGTTTTAATTTGCAACTGTTTGGCAATTGATGCACGAACAATTGCAACTTTGTTGCGACACCCCCATAGTCTGAAGACTGAAAAAATATAGAAATTTCGGGACTGATTATATTTTTTTAACAAACAGGATGGTTAGCATTATGAAACAAGTGAGCATAAAGATGAATTAATTGCAATTTTATTGCATTTAAATTATGAAACAAGCATAAAGAGTAGCATTCAAAGAAGATAGAACAGAAGACAATAATAAGAGAAAATAAGCATAAAATAAATATAAAATAAACATAAGATAAGAACGGAAGGAAGGAACAAATGAATCCTTACAATTTTTTTTCAAGAGATCTGCCCTGATGGGCAAACATCGTAAACACCCTTTGATCATTCATTATTTTGCTCTGTGCAGTTCACTCTAAATATGCTGGCTATTCTCTTCTTCTCTCAGATATGGAATCACATTCCTAGGTGGCACCCAAGAGTATCTGGAGATTAAACACAAAAAGCAGACGCAGCGTTACCAGATCCTAAACGTCCTGGAGTTTGACCCAACCAGGAAGTGCATGAGTATCATTCTAAAAACGCCATCAGGTAGCAATAGTATTTTATTTGATATATGTTCAATCTGACAGAACTTTTGCTTGCTCTGTATCCTCTCTTGAACACTTCAAACTTGAAATCCAATTCACATATATTTCTTGGCAAATACAACTATACTATCACAAAGTTAAAATGATGCAAAGATACAAAGTGCCGGAATGGCCAAAAAGTTTTAAAACATGTAGGTAAAATGTAAGCAAAAATGAATTGCAATTTAAAATTACACATTAATGAAACTTCAAATACACAAATAATGAAAGAAACTATATGAATGAAACACTAAAAAGCAACTGATTAAATGAAATGAATAACATACAAGATTAATGAAATTGTACAATGTCAATAGTTTCCAATTTAATTTGCTATGTAAAATTTTTTTTACTCTGCATTATGACTTTTATCAGATTATATTTGTTTGCTGTACTGTATTGTTTGTAAATAGAATTTGAAATATTGAATTTTCTTGGTACTTTGAGGGTACCCTAAATAAATACAAATCTTATGTGATGGACTTGTTCCGGCACCACTGGATTGGGTAGGTGGATACAGTTTATAAACAATAACACACCCATATTAGATTTTTATATTAGATAAATTTAAATTTTCAGTGGATATTATTCAAATGTTTTATTTATTTTGTCTTTGATCTGTAAAGGAGAAAACCTGCTTTTGTGCAAAGGTGCTGAGTCAACTATCTTGAGAAAAAGTGTGAGCGGGAAAAAGAGCGAAACAGATCAACATGTCAGTGATTATGCTTTGGTAAGTGAAGGGATACCCTTGATTAAAACAAAATTTAGAAGGAATAAATCTTTTTTTTTTAAATTTCATGATAACGATAAGGATAAATTTCTTCATATACCACATAGAATTTATCCCATACAATATAGACTCTGTGCTGTTTTACATGTAGTATTATCCAGAATAGTGAAAGGGATTATACAACATTCTTTTTTTTTTAAATTCTTTATTGCCAAACCCCAGTCGTTTTCTGAGTAGTCAATGATGTACATAAGTATAATAGACTTACAAAATAATAATCTTCAATGTCAATGTTTTAGTGTTCCAAAGAGTAAGAATGTTAAATTCTACTTCCACAGTCAAACTACACTGGTATTTCTTCCTGTAAACTCTGGATCAAATTCTCATGATATCATGATAGTGCACAAGTGATTTTGTATAGTTTGCATTCTTTGTTGGTTTTTCATCCATCAGAAAGCAATGAGATAGGACAAACAACTTGATTTTGGAATATTTTTTTTAAATTTAAAATCCAGAATGTTACACCAATATCTTTAAGTGATCCTTTGTATACATATGAATCTTCAAAAAAAAAGTAGTGTGCTTAACAGAGAAAAACAAGTTTCATGGATAACAATCACAATTCTCCCTATCGCATATAGCCGATATCGATATCACGCACTTTGGCTTTGGCAAGCTCACTTCTGGGATCCATCTTGATTTCACTGTATACTATCTTTGAAATTTAAATCCATCTGTATTTAGCGTAATTTCTTCGTTTTGCGTCGGAAGCCCAGCATTGGGCCGCTTCGCAAAAGAAACCCATATAACAAATAAATGCAGATATGAAAGAAAAATGTATAAAATGATGCTTTTATTCGCAAAAATCGATGAAAAAATATGACACTACAAGCCGCTGACGAAGTTTACCATAGAAAGCCTAAAGACTTTTGAAAACGCACGAATGTAAGAATCTGGGCCAAAATAACTAGTGCGCTGTAGGCGTTCAGATTCGGAGAGGTATGTACATGTATATGCGATAGGGAGAATTCAGGGAGATACACCTTTTGTTAGATAGGTGATCATTCAAGCATGCCTCACTTCACTGTATATTGATGAATGGAATGTGACTGTATAGCTCTAGGATTTAAGGCCCATGCCCTTTGAAAGACCTGTCTTTCTATTGTTGTTGAGACTGGTTATCCCTCTTCAACATAACAATCATTTCATTCACAATAGCCATAAATCCCTCACCTTAGCTTTCTAAGCTTATTATCTATTCTTCCAAAGTATTTCCCAGGCCTTCTTTTTATGTACCACTTACTCTTACCCACATGGTATAAACACTACTCAAGTTGGAGATGCTTTCCCCCTGTAACACATTGAGTACTGTTTTTTTTTGGGGGGGGGGGGGGGTTAGTAGGCAAATAGGCAAATCTTCCTCTCTAACATTTTCTATTGTCGTGGAAACTGGTAATCCCTCTTGAAAGTACATTAACAATCATTTCATTCACAATAGCATTATATCCCTCACTTTAGCTTCCTAATCCTATTATTTTTCTTCCAAAATATTCCCCAGGCCTTTTTTATGTACTAGTTGATTTTACCCACATGGTATAACTAGGGAGTACTCCTGGGTATAACTGGCACATGTATAAACATTTTTGTATACTCTTTTTTTTTCTATCACACATACAGTATACATTAGAGAGGTCTGTATGATATGATAATCTAAGTCATGAAAATGTTGCATTGTATTGGCTCATGTAGTATAAAGTATTGAAAATGCATTCTACCGCATCAGAAAAGTGCATGACAAAGTTTTTTTTAGAGTTAAAATTTGCAAACAATTTTCTTGTCTTTTCAATTGTCTTATCCAATTCATTCAAAATCAATTCATACATTAGCAATACAATAAAGCTAATATTCATTGGAAGATCGAAGTTTTGGCTTAATCCCAAGAAAATGCTTGAAGCAGCAAGAGGTTTCACTCGTGACTAGTAACTTTTTTTGGGTATTTTGTAACTTCATGATGTGATAGGTGTTTTTAGAAAATGTATCAATAGCCAATATGACATCACATTTTAAAACTAGCTTGAGCAATTCTCCCTATCGCATATAGCCGATATCACCTTGTGATATCGATATCACGCACTTTGGCTTTGGCATGCTCACTTCTGGGGTCCATCTTGATTTCACTGTATACTATCTACGAAATTTCAATCCCTGTGTATTTAGCGTAATTTCTTCGTTTTGCGTCGGAAGCCCAGCATGAAGATTATGCCTATAGACTTTTGAAAACTTGCGAATGTTATAGGAAGTACCTGTGCAAGAATCTGGGCCAAAATATTTAGTGCGCTGCAAGCGTTCAGATTCGGAGAGCTATATGCGAAAGGGAGAATAGATACCTCAACTGCAAAAGATTTAAGTCGTTGATTGATTTGTGTCTTGGATAACAGGAAGGACTAAGAACACTATGCTTTGGACAGAGGAAACTTAGTGATGATACATACGCCACGATGGAAGAGAAGCTGAGATTGGCTGCCACTGCACTCGATGATAGAGAAGAGAAAGTGAGTCCATATTTGATTCATTGATCAGAATAGTGATATTCCTTATTTCCATTTTCTTTCTTGTTTTTCATAACAGAAAGTTGTAGTTCATTGCAAAGACATATTTGTTTACATGGTAACTTCTGACTTTGAACTTTGAACTAAAATAATGTGAAGCGCATAGAGCAGTAGCCTGATTATGTGCTATATGAGTGCCAGTATATGATCATTATTATTATTATTATTATTATTATTATTACTGCAAATTGCAGTTGATTAGCATTCGAGATGGCAAATAAATTAACCATTGCTGCTTGCACATCATCATAATTATACAGACAGTGCGTCATTCACTAGTTGTGTTTCAGTAAACAGTTTTTATTAAATCAATTTCTATCAATATTTGCATATAATAAGTGCTGTTTTGTGTTTTATACATTGAACATTTTGTTCTCCTCTTTATACTTTCATTTTGTTACACTTGGCTAAGGTACAGGAAGTTGTCGCTGACATCCTTTTTAATACTCCATCATTTTTATTTCTACAGCTGTCAGAGGCATATGACATGATAGAACAAGAGCTACATCTCATTGGAGCAACTGGGGTAGAAGATCGGTTGCAGGACCAGGTAGCAGAAACAATGGATGCTCTCAGGGATGCAGGGATCAAGGTAAGGATTTTATTGCTAATCCAGTTAATCCAATCACTTTTTTGAATAAAATTAAGATGACAATTTATAAACTGTTTATAAACGGGGATTGAAGATCGATTGCAAGACCAAATGGCTAAAATAATGGATACTCTCGGAGATGTGGGAATTAAGAAAAGACGTTGGTCATCAAGTTTCACTTATATCCTAATCAGGCTTAGATGGTAAACATTTTTTTTGTAAAAGCAATCATTGGAATTGTACACTGTAAGTTGTTCATTTTTGCATTCAAATGCTTTTCACTGTCTTTTTAAAAACTTTTTAATCATCTATAAGAAAGGTAAACATGGCTTTTTTATTGTTTATATTACTATGTTAACTATTTCAAAATATTTTTCATGTCTATGTAAAAACTAAATTTTGTTTCCCTCCCCCTTTCTCTCACCATGAGTAATTATATATTTTTAGTCTCTATATCAGTGTACCTATGATTATAAGAACCTTCCACTGATGTTAAACATTCCAATTGAAGAACCTTGATGTATTTTTCCCTGATGGTTGGATGATTTTCTATTTTAAGTCGAAAAACTTGTATGCATAATATTCATTTGTAAGCATCTTTTCATCCATCTTTTAGATCTGGGTTCTGACCGGGGACAAGCAGGAGACTGCCGTCAACATCAGTCATTCATGTGGTCACTTCAAAGAAGGGGTCATTGAACTATTACTGACCAAACAAGATGTGGAGACCACCTGTATTCAGACTCTCAAAAGACTAATGGAGCAGTAAGTTTTACAATCTGATCATTTAGTAGAAAATTAAACATCACTTGTGATTAACATACAAAGAATAGAGTTAACCGGTGATAAAAATGGAAAGGGCAGAAGAGGCGTCATGGGACAACGGTTATTGGTGTTGATGATGGGTGACAAAGAAGATTTTAGTTGTTGTGGTGATGATGATGATGATGATGATGATGATGATGATGATGATGATGATGATGATGATGATGATGATAATTGCTCTGCTGCTGATACTGATGATGATGATGTTGGTAATACTGATGATGATGATGATAATAGCAATGATTTTAACCTATCATATTATGTATTCTTATTCCTAACAGAATGAGACTTGCACCCAAGCAGCAATATGCCCTCATTGTTGATGGCCCCAGCCTGGCCCTTGCACTGAAGCATTACAATCTAGTGTTTACAGATTTGTGTCTCAAGTGTTGATGTGTTTCAAGTGTTGATGTTACCGATGATGATGATGATGATGATGATAATCATGCTGCTGCTGGTGGTGATGATGATTATGATTGCAATGATTTTTACCTATGATATTATATATTCATATCCTCACAGAATGAGACTTGAACCCAAGAAGCGATTTGCCCTTATCGTTGATGGCCTCAGTCTGGCCCTGGCACCGAAGCATTACAATGTAGACTTCAGAGATCTGTGTCTCAAGTGTTGATATTCCTGATAATGATGATGATGATAATGATGATAATTGCGATCTTGGTGGAGATGATGATGATGATAATGTTGATCCTACTGGTGCTAATGGTGATGATAGGTTGCTGATGGAACTTGCAAGGTAACACCATTATTGACTTTATCCTGCGATATACTCTTATCCCCAACAGAATGAGACTTGAACCCAAGAAGCGATATGCCCTCATTGTGGATGGCCCCAGTCTGGCCCTGGCTCTGAAGCATTACAATCTAGAGTTCAAAGATCTTCGTTTTAAGTGTTGATGTTACTGATGATGACGATGACGAAGACGACGACAACGACGATGATGAAGATGATGATGATGATGATGATGATGATGATGGTGATGATGACGATGATGATGATGATGATGATGCTGATGATGATGATGATTGTGATGATTTTAACCTACGATCCATATTCCTCTTTCCATAGAATGAGACTTGAACCCAAGAAGCGATATGCCCTCATTGTCGATGGCCCCAGTCTGGCCCTGGCACTGAAGCATTACAATCTAGAGTTCAGAGATCTTTGTCTCGAGTGCGAAGCTGTACTCTGCTGCAGGATGTCACCATTCCAAAAAGCACAGGTAGGAAGTATACTTTGACTTTTTTGTAGTCCAGTGCATAGTGTTTCCTAACAGTAGAAATAGGAAGTATGGAAGCATCTCGGTGTTGTGGTTCTGACTCTCCTCTTTCAACCAGGAGGACAGCAGTCCAAAGTCAAACCATGACAGTAATTTCCTTCTGCAAGAAATTTACCCACATTTTGCTGCACTCTACCCAGGTGTGAATTTGAACTGGTTTGAAGTGATCACTGTGGTCAGATCTTGCATTAAATGCCTTAACTGAAGCACCCTGCTAGAATGCTCCCCAGGGAGTGGAAAATGTGCATACATTATATGCTCGCATGCCTGAACCAAATTAGTAGTTTTCCTGTTTGAATTATGAAAATCGTCCGATACCGTGGTCACATTGTTTCTTTGTAGTTGATTTGCAACTGATCACAACTTTCTAGAAACACCTCTAAGACAGCTAAACTGATTGTATTTGTTCTGTAAATTGTTCAGATACTCATCAACTTTTGCAGTTTGAAATAACCTTTCAGTCAAGTTTCTGCATTTATAATTGAAACTTGTGGCTTATGTCTAACTTCAGGTTGTGAAACTTGTGAAAGAATCTCCCACCAAACCCTCAACCATGGCCATCGGTGATGGTGCCAACGATGTCAGCATGATTCAGGAAGCTCATCTGGGATTGGGTAAGTGATGATGAGAGTAATGATGATGATGATGATGGAGATGATGGTGGTGGTGGTGGTGATGATGGTAGTGTTAGTGGTGATGATGAAGATGATAATGGTGGCTGTTGTGATGATGATTATGATGATAATCATGATAATGGTGGTGGTGGTGGTGATGGTGGTTATAATGTTGATGATTTTGAGGATGGTGGTGATGATGATGATGATGATGATGATGGCATTGATGATGATGATGATGATAATGATGATAATGATGATGATGATGATGATGATGATTTTGAGGATGGTGGTGATGATGATGATGATGATGATGATGATGATTTTGAGGATGGTGGTGATGATGATGATGATGATGATGATGATGATTTTGAGGATGGTGGTGATGATGATGATGATGATGATGATGATGATTTTGAGGATGATGATGATTTTGAGGATGATGCTGATGATAATGGTAGCAGTATGGGTTACCGAGCTTGAATGGGGTTAATTATTGGAATTCTCCTAAATAAGACTTGGGATGAAAATGTTAATGTTTATGTCATTCTGGAAATCATTCAACAACATTTGTTCCCAATTAAGCAATCACTATTTTATCAAAACCTTTTTAATTCTTTCCCCTGCTAGGAATCATGGGTAAAGAAGGACGGCAGGCAGTCCGATGCAGCGACTATGCTTTCTCTCGTTTCAAGTTCCTTCTCAGAATTCTTCTCGTCCACGGTCAATGGTACTACCATAGAATAGGAATCACCGTCCAGTACTTCTTCTACAAAGTAAGTAAATTAGATATTGACTGATTAATACACCTTTAATAAATTATCGAAGTCATCTTGTCCATCATTGTGCTTCTTTGGAACTTGATATTTATGCTTGTTCGGGAAACAGCACTGCATGTTGAAAAACTTAATTTAACTTCCGGTTGAATTTAATGGGTATATATTGTAACCAATGTGAGCTTATTCCACTCTTTTCACAAAAGAGTGGATATGTACCAGCAATATTCAGCAAGGGATGCAGCAGCATATTAATAAGAATCATTATATTCACATTTTATATCAATTTGTTTAAAGATGTTTCACATATGAATGAATAATTTGATTTCTTGTTTTATTCTAACAGAACTTTGCCTTCATCACTGCCCAATTCTACTTTGCCTTCTTCTCGGAGATGTCACAGCAGGTAAATAAAAATATGTTTTTTTTCTTTGATGACACATTTAGGATAAATGAAAATACACATGTAAATCCCTTTCTTCGATGACGTGTGCTTTCATATGTTGCTTCCTTCCTCTAATAAGGGGACTAGGTGTACGGTACTTCTACTAACTTTGGTGTAAAAATAATGATCGCCTAGCAAGCCAGAAGATGTTCACTTGGCCTTGGAGTTGTTTAATTTTTGCTTGAATGTGTGCAGGAAGTTAAAAGGCTGTACGATTATGATATTAAACTATGATACCTTGATTATAGATAAACAGAGCCTCTGGTTTAATACAGGATGGTAATACCAGTAAACTTAAGTAGTTTGAAAGATAGCTTTACAATATTTGGAAGGAGTACATGTATAATGACATCTTGCGTAATCAGTTCCAACAATTTGTCATTAAACTTCCATGAATCTACAAAGAAGTGATAAATTCTTTGTGTCACTAAAAAACCAAGCAAAAATGCTTAAAGTAGAACAAACTTGATATTAAATACCCTAAAATTTGGTATCATTGTAGACTTTGGGGCTTAATTCAGCATTCTATACCATTTTTTCACTATGGAGAGAAATTTGTACGCAATAAACCACTAATTAGTCATTTAATAATCACCCCCTGGATGAGATGCGCAGAACGTTTGTGAACGTTCGCTACTGCGCAACTACGTCATCAAGTAGCGTTGTAAATTGACTGCAGAATACATAAACGCGCGCTCGATGTAGTTTCTGAATGAAATCGATGTAGTTTCTGAATGAAATCAATGTAGTTTCTGAATAAAATCTTGGACAAATGTATGTTATTCTTTGTTTTTCACTTATTCTATCTGCATTAATGTATATCCTTTTGTTATTCTTTGTATTGCATTTATTCTATCCTCATATTTTGTCTATCCTGCCATCATTCTTGGTTTATCGTTTATTCTTTCCTAATTTTCCGTCTATCCTTTTGTAATTCTTTGTTTTTCGTTTATTTTATCCACATTTTCTGTCTATCCTTATGTTATCCTTTGTTTGTAAGATATTCTATCCTCATTTTCTGTCTATCCTCATGTTATTCTTTGTTTATCACTTATTCTATCTTTATTTTCTGTCCATCCTTATGTTATTCTTTGTTTTTCACTTATTCTATCATCATTTTATGTTTATTCCTACGTTATTCTTCGTTTATTGCTTATTCTATCCACATTAATGTCTATCCTTTTTGTTATCCTTTGTTTTTCATTTATTCTATCATCATTTTCTGTCTATCCTATTATTCTTTGGTTATCGTTTATTGTTTCCTCAGTTTCCGTCTATTCTTTTGTTATTCTTCGTTTATTGTATCCAGATTAATGTCTATCCCTTTGTCATCCTTTTGTTTTTCATTTATGCTATCCTCGTACTGTTTCTTTGACAAATTAGTTTGAAAAAGTCTAAATACATGTATCTCAGTTTAAAAAACATGGATTTTAGTGTACAAGCGTACATAAAACAACTGGTCAAATCTATGGAAGCTATATCGTGACGTCACAACCAAATGGGTGCACTCGCTCTAGGAAATGACCCCACGCAATGAACTACGTGGGGGGTAAATCAGAAAATTTCATTTTTCTGATTTAAATGATATTTTTATGAACGGAAATGAATCCCAAAGTGTTATATACACCTCCAGGACCATACTCATATATAATAAGCCTTTATTAACGATCCCAAGTGTATTCCACTTTAACTTAGGAACCCTATGCGTTTTGTCACTTCAAACTTTATCCTCCTGCAGACAACGAAAAGAATTATCATTTCGATATTCTCTCATTTTCTGATTATTTACAGCCCATGTTCGACAGCTTGTACTTGACAATGTATAACATCACATTCTGTGCGTTACCAATCTAACTCGTCGGAATCTTTGATCAACATCTACATATTGTGTTAAGCAGTAACTAAGGAACTCAATTCATTTTCGATACTACAAGCAGTATCGTCTTGCACTCAATAAAAGGAATTTGTATTCAAATGTTGATTTGTTTCTATTCCATCACAGCCCATGTTCGACAGCTTGTACTTGACGATGTATAACATCACATTCTGTGCGTTACCAATCTTACTCTTCGGAATCTTTGAGCAACATCTTCCCGCCGACATGCTCCTAAAGAATCCCCGGTTATACAAAGAGAATCAGCGTAATGCCTACTTCAAAATGTGGAAAAACTGTTACTGGGTTGTATTGGGTAAGTGTGTGGTTTGCGGATGTAATCTAGGTAGTGTTGCTAGAAAGATGTGATCAATTGCAAGTTTCAATTGATCAGCATGCGATAATCAAAATCATTGCTTCATATGCATCCTTTAAAGAGCCGAGACTGTGCGAGTGAAAATTGTGTGCGTTACCAATATCACTGTTTGGTATCTTTGAGCAATATTTTCCAGCCCATATATACTTATAAAGAAGATTTAGGTTATGCATACTTCAAAATTTGGAATAATTGTTACTGGGTTGTATTGGGCATTGTAAGTTGCAGATGTACATGTACAATGTAGTTTAAGGGTTTTTGCTAGAAGGTTGCAATCAATTGCAAGTTGCAGTTATTAATGAAAATAATCACCAAATTGTTTCAAATCCTTGAATTGGCAATACATTTAATATTCTATAATCTCTAGTTTGTACGCAAATTGATAACTTTTAACGTTTTAGCAGCCACGCTTTTGTGTGACAAAGCTTCAATTTGATAACATTCTACATGTACTGCATTGAAATGTTTTATAAAAAGAATTGAACATTTTAGTGTTGCCAAATTAGTAATTTACAGTGATGAAGTTTGCTGCAAAATATTCCTGTCTTGGATCAGTTAATTCTTGAGAATTTATTTTTTCTACTTATCATTACTAACAACAACTAAAAACAACAATTTTTTGAGGGGTATACACTCTGCAAGCGAAACTTTTAAGTGGACCCTTTCATTTCCACTCCCATCATAATTTTTGTTGTGTTAGAACTTATATTGTATCTCATGTTGACTTTTAATGTATGAATTGATTTATGTATCAATTTGGAACTTTGTAATTGAATGTTTTATTATATTTTGATTTGATTGGAAATAAAAATTACCTAAACTGAAACTGAAAAAAAAAATGCATTTGAATCTTACTTGTTTCAGGTATCTACCAGTCAATAGTATTCTTCTTTGGAGCAATGTTGCTTGTCAAAGATGATATTCCTCTCATGCAAAATATGAAGGTAAGTTGCATGGTTCTATGGGGTTGTTGTTCAAAAGTTGCAATTGATCGCAAGTTGAAGTTGATCGGAACGCGCCAATCAAAATCATTGCTTCATGCGTATCTTGTTGAATGTGCATACCGTGCGCGAATGAAAATGCGCGTTACAATTTACAAAGTTGCAGTTGATTTGCAGTAGATTTTGAACAACACCCCCTATGTCTGATAAAAAAAAAAATGCTTGGCCTGCAAAATGGTGTCATGATTTTTTTTTTAATTCTGCCATTTACTCAAACTAAAAATAATCAAAGTAAAAAATAATCTGAGCAATACAATCTGAAAAGTCATTTTCAGTAAAAGTTGTAACAACAACAAGACGTGAATTAAGACATGAGAAGTTATTTTCAGATATTTTGGGGCTTTTTACTCCTTTTTACTCCTTCCCAAAGATGATATTCCTCTCATGCAAAATATGAAGGTAAGTTGTATGGTTTCGGGGCGGTGTTTTACCAAGTTACAAAAGACTTTAAGAATGACTTTACGCACGACTGGTATCAGTTGTTGTGCTAAATAATCGAGAATCCCATGCGTATAACACTCGTTAACGTGCTCCAGTCTTTCTTAAAGTCTTTTATAAAATTTAAGAATGATTTGGTAAAACATCCCCTGGGTCAGATAAAAGAATGCTTTTGGGCCTACAATGGTTGTTATGGCACTATGAATTGATCTTTGTATGTGTCTCGCTATTGATAAGCCAATATTCATGCAGCATAAACAAAAATAAAAAAAATCTTGCTTTGTTTTCAATAGAAGTGATTGAGATATGTGATTCATTGTTCGAAATCTACATTAATCACATTCACTGAAGGCAGTGTAAAGCAGAACGCTATCTGTAGTACAGGTTTTACATTGAAATTATGTTTATTCTAGTCCTTTTGTTTTCACTTGAATCTGAATTAGAAGATTTAGCATCTATTTTTACTCAATTTAGTATCTACATAGAAATAGTAAATTTTGTTAATCACCACTAGATTTTATTTTATATTCTATCTACAGAGTTATGGTCTTTGGTCATTTGGAACTATTGTCACAACTGGTTGCGTTCTTGTCGTCAATTTCAAGGTAAGCCTTGAGCGCCTTGTCACGCCCTGCTGGAATACTCCCTAGGGAGTGGAAATTGTGCATACATTGTATGCTTGGATGCTTGAGTCCAATAAACCCGGATATTGATACATGTAGCTCTACGTATGTTGTTGCAGAGCCTGCTTGGAGAACACTTTGAAGAACTGAAGCGGCTACCCTGGTTAAAGAATTGCATTAACATTATTTTTTTGTTACAAACAATTCAAGTTTTCCATTCATGGAGCCTTGAATCACCAACCAGATTTTACAAAAAAAAAAGGCTTTCTATTCTGAGCAAATATCTTACTTTGTGGGTAGTGTAAGAAATGTGTGACATATTGCTAATCTCCTACAAATCAATTGTTTCTTGAAGCATGAAGTTTCATTATACTTTTCTGCATATTGAGCTGTAACAAACAGAAGGTATGATGATAATAATAATGGTGGCTACTGAATATACAGTAGCGTACAGGTCCACCATATGGTGATCATGGCGCTTTAGAAACAAGAACAACCGGAGAAACAAATAGGAAAAACATGAAGAAGATAGAAAGTAACAAACATTTTTTTTGAGAGAGAAAGAGAGACAATCTCTTGAACAAAAATAATAGTTATAAAATTATCATCCAGGTGAAAACAGATGTGCTTTTAGATGGTACTTGAAAGATTTTATTGATTATATTTGTCTTAATTGGTAATTAATCATATGTTTTTGGTATATGTCTTGCTGCAGACTTACCATTATATTTAATGTAAGTTTAATTGCATATTTTATGTTACAGATCCCTGAAATGTAAACTTAATTCATTACAAGTTTTTCTTTTTTTTTAATTACAGCTTTGTGTAGAAATTTGCAATTGGGATGGCTTCCAAATCGCAGGCATGATTATTCAAATCATCGGCTATCCTGTTCAAGTAGCTCTCTTTTCTGGTATATTATGGTAAGTCTAAACCATTATCTCAATTTCATTTGATAGAATAGAGAGAATATGGTTATATGTGAATTCTGGAACTGACAACAGCAAAGAAAATGTTCACAGATTTGAAAAAGACTTACACAGAGGCATGAGTATTCAAATCAATGGCTATGTTGTACAAGTTGAACTCTTATGGGGTTTATTATGGTAAGTCGAAAACAACAGATTGCTCATTAAAGAAAATTAGATATCAGCTATAGAACTGACAAAAACAGAAATGTAAAATGTTCACAGATTTGAAAAAGAAGTAAACAGTGGCATAATTATTCAAATTATTGGCTACCCAGTACAAATTGCATTCTTTTCACGCATATTATGGTAAGTCAAAATTAAGTCAACAGAAAATTAAATATTCACAAATTTGAACAAAACTTACAGAGTTATGAAGTATCTACTTAGCAATTTTCCAAGAAAATATTTTATCCAAAGATAATGAGCAAATGGAGGTTCTTTTGCTCCCACATGACAAATATTTTCTGAGAGTTAAATTTACATAGGAAAAAAATCCACATTGTATTTTGGCACAATTTGCATTTCATTTTATTTAAATAGTCTAAGTTATGCTCGTTCACTCACTCTTTCGTTCAAATTACAGTGCTCCTAACCATTTTCAATGTAAACAAAAATTGTTTCTGTTTTTTTTTCTCTCCTTTCCTTGACATCGCAGGGCCGATGTATTATCAATGTAAGTATTCATATGTGTCTTGTGTTTTTTTTCTTAATGTTTACTGTAAAGTTTTGAAGTATAACAATATGAAAACAAATCATTAATAAATGATAGAAGTAGCCATAAAGATTAATGAGAGAATTCAGTAATTTGCACTATCCATGTCATGTTTCTGGAAACACATTCGTAATGTTCCTAGATAGAGAAAGATACAGTCTATTTGTCCCAACTATTTTGATGAACACTTTTGCATGATTTTTCATCCCCATCATAACAGAAAGCTGGCCAAACATACATGTATTCTTGTATCTGATCAAGTATAAAGCTGGATTTAAAAGCTTAAATATGCTATTTAAAGCGCACAAGTCCAATTCATGGTGCTCCTGGTTCTTTCAAAACAGAGATGAATCAAGAAAGAGATTGTGAAAACATGAACAAGATAGAAAGTAATTGACATCAATTTGAGAATCTCTTAAACAATTTTTTGCTGCAGCATAGTAAAATACTAGAAAACTTAATAATTAGTCAAGAGCTGTGCTTTCAGATTGAAGGATTCTGCTGATGCAGTCTGTTCAGTTGTTTCTTTCTTTTACCCCTATCTCTTGATGTTTCGCCGTGATATGCTGCTGAAACTTTTTTTTCGTGCTCTTCTTGATTGTGACTTTTTTTCTCTAACTCCTCAATCAACTGTTGAGACCAAATTTGCGACAATCAGATATGCAGATTGGACGTGATGCATGTAGATGAGGGTTAACATTGATGTCTTTCCTTCTAATTTTGTGTTAATGCAATTCTGTTTATTTCTGGTTATCATCTCATCACAGATCTGCATTTAGTACCACTGGTCTCTAT
>BQKZ01007720.1:19649-34248 GCA_036244855.1 Temnopleurus reevesii | reverse complement strand
AAGGACTTTAAATATTCTATTTTGTCCGAGAAGCGTCACATTTTCACTGAAAGAAATCCTACTTAATGGGACAAAATCCTCCTACTTGGAAGCTCTGCACATTCATTACTTTTATTACATCTATTACCATAAGAGAAGCAAGTGAATTTTTAAAGAGAATATTAAAAACAATATTACGAATTCTTTTTAATTATTTTCACATTATTCTTCCAAAAAATTAATAAAATCCCTCAATATTGTATACCTGATATCATTGACCTGTATCTGGATGGGTGGGGTCTTGGGGCTGAGGGGGGATGTGATGCTGCTGCCACGCCCGAGGTCGTCCAGGTCATCGTCGTCGTCATCGTCATCGCTGTGATTGACGGCGCCTGGATGGGAAGGCATCTTCTGCTTCCAACCTGCAGGGGAACAAAAATGATCAAATTTCAATTGAAATGATTTAAAACTATACTTAAATATATATATTTTCAGTTTGATGTACATGTAGTTGTATCAGAAATTATTTGAAAAGACTGGGGCGATCTCTGTACAAGTTGTGCTGAGGATCCATCTTGCATTATCATCAAACATGAAAGGAAAAATCTGAATTTTTTGTTGGACTGAAAAACAATGTATCTGGATCTCAGGTGAAAAAAAGACGCCTGTTCAAAGCCATTTTAAATTGAGTCAGTTCTAGAGCATGATGAAATCATCACAATACACAAATTAAAATTTTGATTAAAACAAAACAGGAGATGCAAGATAAAAAAAATTCAACTGGATGGTCACTGCGAAAGCATAAAAGGGTCCAGCACTTTCTTTTCTTTCACGAGAGAGAACCCTATAAACCAAGAAAATAAAAGAAATCTTACAAAAATAGGTTTGAACTGAATTGATTAAAAAGAAAACAATGAACTTTTCAGAAATCTTTACCGATCAATATACAGTTACATTCCTTGACTGTTGGAAAAATAGACTCAGGAACACGACAAATATAGATCTCTAGAAACGTTTCAAGTTATGATGAATATTACATGAAACAATATATGTATGTATCCAATAAACTCATGCTAGATAAATTCTTTCCACGGTTATCTGAAACATGTAAAATGCAATCCAAACAAATATCAATTTACGGAGTATATCTAATCGAGATGTGAACATATTCATTATGTATGCAATGTATAGGTATCTGTTTCAGAGAAATCATTTATTCAATTTGACAGACAAATACGAGTTTGATATATCAAAAGTGGCATTAAATGAAGGGTACAGACATATGGAAAGGGTAGTAGAGAGGAAAGGAAGAGAGGGGTGGAGAGAGAGAGAGAGAGAGAGAGAGAGAGAGAGGGGGGGGGAGAGAGAGAGAAAGAGAGAGAGAGGAAGGAGAATGAGAGAGAGAAACAAAATTGAAGAGAGAGATAGAGCGATAAAAAGAGAGTGAGGAGAGAGGGGGTACAATGTAGAGAGGGAGAAATACAGAGAGAAGAGAATAGAGAGGGGGAGGGAGAGAGAGACTGGGAAAGAGAAGGGGGATGGAGAGAGAGGGGGTGAGGGAGGGAGAGAGAGAGGGGGAGAGGAAGAGGGGGAGAGAGAGAAAGAGAGAGAAAGAGGGAGAGAGAAGAAGAGACCGGCCGAGTGGGTTGAACAGGGAACATAGAAAGGGGAAAATGGAAAGCGGGAGTAGAGGTAATAGATAGAAACCCGTAATTGTGAACATTACAAGTATGCATACGTGTATGACATTTAAAAAAAAGATAAAGAAAAGACGCAAAGAAGAAGGGATGGGGGGACAGAAGAAATCAAGTAAATGTGTGTGGGTGTGTTTGTTTGAGTGTGTGTCTGTAACAGAGTGGGGGAGATAGTGAGAGCACATTTGATCAGGAGTTAAAAAAGCAAAGTTGATAGAAATAAATCAAGCACATGAAAAGAAAACAAGTGAAATCTGAAAGCAACTTCAGGAATAAAACAATAATAATAATGATTAAACAGCATACACATACTCCAACAAAGTGCACCAAAGGGTCACACTAATGAACACACAAAACACAGTTGAGAAGAATAAAGTAACAAAACTTGGGACGAATATATTTAACGTCTTTACTAAGGTGTAAAATCAAATAAGAAGATCCCTGAAAGTTGGGGAAAATGTGAGAATTTTATTTGTTCAAGTCTCGTCACCTATCAGCTAATAATAGACTGCGTGGGCAACAAACTTTCTTTTATTTTGAGCTAATGACATTTAAAGTGAAACACAACCCCCTGTCTGAGACATTTCCATTTGATTGGACTAACTATTCCCCCACCATGACTTCGGACTTTTAATAGTGGATACTAACCAATTTTTCTTAGTACATGTATGGGTCAGGGGGTATACATTCTGCTGTTTGTTTCACAATCATGTACAACGGTCAACATTAAAAGAGATTATGGCATGTAATAATCAGTGACAATCATTATGAAGCATTTTACAATAGAATAAAAAAAAAATATTCTCCACAGACTGTTGTTGATATGTCAGGGATTCAACAGAGGTCTTCCACTCATGCAACAATCTCATCTAAACATACGAATGAAAAATATAAAACTTCTGAAGTAATCTACATGTACCCCTTCAAGGTTTTTTTACATCATCTCTCTGATCATCAAACTTTCTTTTTTTGTGTGTGTAAAAAGGGCAAAACTGTTATTTTCCACTGTCCAAACATCGTAGCAGTGATGGACAATCAAATCACAGATTCACAGAATCCGATTAATTTTGTTTAGTCGGGACAAAATTTATGAAGCATCCTCGTCTCAGAATAGACAAGAGGGGGCGGGTTGAGTTGACTCTCCGAGGGGCTGGTATTGTCACAAATGCATGGATGCCAAGCAACGCAGTGCACTGTGGAATTGAATTTCAGCTCCGCGAAGCAACAGATCGGGAAGGCCAGAATCAAGGGAAAAAGAATATATCAAGGAGTAAGAATAAAGTACTTGTAACAGTGTGAGAAAGATAAATGTAGGTTTTACTTAAAAAGGGGAATTTTAGAGAGGTGAAATAAGAAAGACTGCAGAAAATGGAAAAAAAAAGAATGAGAGACAGAGATAGAGAGAGAGAGAGAGAGAGAGAGAGAGAGAGAGAGAGAGATAATTGATGCTCAAATAACGTTTACTGTTTCCCACCATGTCCCACCAAAGCCTATGTAAAACACATGAATTTTCATGGGAATTGGTGGGACACTGGTAACTTTATTCCTGTTCATACTGTAGCTTGTATTTTTATCTATAGTAATTGATCATGATGATGATGATGATGAGGATGATGATGATAATCTCGTCATCATCATCATTGTAATGACAATGATCATGGTGATGAGTAAGATCATGAGGAGGAGCAGGAGGAAAAGCAGGAGGATTTGGGTGATGACAGCGATGAAGATGATGATCAAAGTGATAATACTGAAGTTGCATACTACATAACAAAATATAATTTCCACTAGTATATATTGATAGACGAAAAAAACAATTCCCATTCTCATTCAACAGAATTAAAGCCACATAATTGGAAAACAACAAATCCAATTCCATATCCTGAATAAATAATTCAAGCAACAACTATCGGCACAAAAAACAGTCAAATTGAATTTCCGAAAACCACAAATGGCGATTGAAAGCCAACATTCAAATTTGATGAACCAAACAAATATTACCTGAAGAGGGGAAAATGCAAATGGCATACATCCTTAATGAAAGAGACAAGCTGCATTTCGGCGACGCGTGCGTACACCCAACAACCCCAAGGCGGTTTGAGCCTTTGCTCGTTTGTTGCGGTGTCCATGCATATGCATTATGTGTGGAAAACCTTGCATCAACCAAGGAGATTTGAACACTCTTTGTATTAACCGAAGTGCAAAGTTTTCCAGATGAAGGAACAGCCACAGGCTTGTGTTTCTTGAGCAGACAAGAGTTTGAACATGATAAATAACATGAAGATGCCTTACATTTTCACCCACCTCTGCTCTCTTAAATTGTATC
Source organism: Temnopleurus reevesii (assembly GCA_036244855.1). Lineage (NCBI taxonomy): Eukaryota > Metazoa > Echinodermata > Echinoidea > Temnopleuroida > Temnopleuridae > Temnopleurus > Temnopleurus reevesii. Next base: position 30,249 of record BQKZ01007720.1, on the reverse strand, counting down.
TGGGTCCAAAAATCAGAATTTGCTTGTTGGTCTGATACATATCACCAACTCCCCTAAACAACACATGACATTAAACAGGTGTTTAGTTTATGTTTAGTTTTGGAAATGTTTCGCATGATAAATCAAAAGACCACTTTTACATCTAACACACACATACTAGCAATAAAGACCTGCACACATTCGGAAAGCACCACACCCAGCTTAATTTGGAGTTTATTTGCCTCTATAACTCCCTAGCTAGTAATTCACATCATATTGGATAAAGTTCTTGCGGGTCACTTTATGTACTTAATATACCAATTATATTTTGTTACCAATTATATTTTTTTACCTCAGATACCTAGATCTATAGCCTTATTGAGAATGTTGTCTTTCTACGAGAGGGTTCCAGTTCAAGTCCTATTCATTGCATTGATTTTTTTCAGCTATAAATTTATCAACATTGTGCTACACTAAACCCAGGTGCTTACGTGTAAATTGGCACCTGGTAGGATATGAAGATATTTATGAAGATGTTTTTTTTTACTGAACATGCTGGAATTGTGAAAGCTTCCTAGAGAGCATGGTGGTTGTCATTGTTATCCGTTGACAAATAAATGACATGAAGTTAATAAATAACTATTTTTGTTCATTTATGAAAAATTAATTAAATTAAAGTCATCCTAAAAGCAGAAACTTTATCTAAATTAATTTGATACTTTGTTTCTCTTTTTTATATTACTATTCTATGTATGTTAAAATTTACTATTTATTTGTATTTATGTTAAATGTTTGTATTGTAAATCATTCATTTGAACGCAGAAATAAAATGAAATCAATCAAATCAAATCAAACTACCATCCAAATGCATGATTCATCTTTCATATCTTGCAAACATACAGTATACAAAAAAGGAAAACAAACGAGGAGAATACCTACAAAATACAAAGCCTGGCGTTTTAAAGGCAGGATACCTCTCACATGGCACAAAGGGGATCAGATAGCATCTTCAACCCATCTCAAACTGAGAAGAGTGGCAAGACAAATGACGCCTCAAACAAAACCATGCTATGCACACGTTTCAAAGCAAGTAGCGAGAGACTTCACAACCAAAGTCTGATCTTATCTAACCAACTATACCTCCATTTTCCCCTTTCTCCGCGAGCTATGTTAATGCTCCTTCAAACACACCTTTGCATATATAGATTTTGTCTGCCCTACGTTTATGACAATTGAAATACGCTCCATGAATACATTGTAAAGATGCTAAATAAAAGATGTTGAATATATTTTTCAAGCGCCCCAAAGACATTTTGTACACAACATTATCATCAACTTAGGGGGTGTTGTTCAAAATGAACTCCAAATCAACTGCAACTTTGCAAATTGTAACGCGCATTTTCACTTGTGCACGGTATGCGCATTTAACAAGACGCGCATGTAACAATGATTTTGATTGGCACAATCCGATCAACTGCAACTTGTGATCAATTGCAACTTTTGAACAACACCCCCTTAATGTCTTCCCGCTATACTTGAGTGTTCATGGGACATCTGTCAAGTTTCATGAACGCTCGGCAAACAGCTACACTGTAAACACAAAGGTGTGACAAACCCTACGAAGAAGATGGAGAGGTTAGCAACAGATGACGAAACTGTAGGAAGCAAAGAACAAAATAATTCTTGGTTTTTTCACTGCATAGTGACGTACTTTGAGCATCAAGCAAATGTCAATTTACACACTGGGGTAGGCATAATGGGTCAGTAGTTTTTGTCTGCAATTTCTTCCCATGTTTATCTCCCCCTGCTTTAAAAACCACATTGGGGCTTTTTTTACCTTATTTCTCAGAGGTTTGTGCTGGCTGAGCCTTGCCATTTTAATGGAGATGGATCGAGTTTTTGAAGGAATCTGTTGGATGTGTACTTACATGTACATGTATATTCTTATACAGACACGTTGTACAGGTAAATTCTGCTGGACAAAACTGTGTCTTTGAATTATACTTCGTACATGTATATGGTTTCATTGCATTTCCCCAAGTTAGGAAAAAATAATACTGAATACTATAATTCATGTTAATGCTTCTACACAAAAAAGTAATGAATGTCTAATTTGGATAGCTAGTGTAATAACTAAAAAGACTGCTACAAATGCACAATAATGTACTTTCTAGGTAAAATTGTGAATTCTTCTAAAATGAAAAGTGGAGAGAAAACAACAAAATGTTACATATAGGATAATAAGATTAACACATGTATATACAAATGTTTAGAGAACACAAGCTCCAAGCTCCAAGATGTTTAAAATCTAATTCTTTCTATCAAATTTGATATACAGAAGTACAGAGTGATTATTTGAATATCCAGATTGATTTCTTTGCATCTTAATTGAATACAAATTTGGAAGAGATAATATACCATGACTAAAAAGAACACAAACTATAGGAGTCTTCTCACTATTGCAATTTGAGATTCATTTCTGACCTCAAACGCCAATCGTATAGCAGCACAGATCAATCAAGTCATCAAGAAATACTTCTTGGGGGCTCCCGTCGACATCAAGCCGGGCTAGTATCAGCCAACAAAGAGAAAATAATGGTTTAATAACCAATCATTTCTAAGCAACTCCTCTCTGACGTAACAAAATGACCAGGTACCAGCAACGATGCTGAAGATAACGAAAGGGACGTCAAATGGAGGCTAAAATTTGGTAGATATTGTGCCCCCACCCTCTGTTTTCTCTCGCTCCCTCCGTATCAGTCTTTTCCGACCGTCTCTCTTTCCCTAGGTGCCCGCAGGCTCCCCAGGGTCCAAGAGAAAAAACTGGGCAAACGTACAACGTAATTTCCACTCCGACTTATTATTAATATCATGCCGGGATGACATTTAAATTACCACATATTTAGCTCTGCTTCGTAAGAGAGAAAAGGAAGCATCGTGTGGGTTACATGACGTCTTGTAAAGCCGACATATGCCTTAGTTTCGCTATCAACTGACATATAAGTTTGAGAATTCTAAGGAGATTTTCATTAAATGTGTCAAAATGGCCAACTCAATAAAACCCACCTGTCTGCAGTGATATCTACATATATTATTGACAAAGAAATTAAAATTTTACCCCTTTCTGCCAATTTATTTTGGCGAGGGACGGGGAGGGTTAAAGACAAGTTTGACTGGAATTGATTGTTTAACAAGACCATGGATTGGAATACGCCTCAATTAAAATGTCTTATACACACTTCACACATTTCAAGTACAGTTTGTCTTACTTTCTAATATTGTAATTGAGGATGAAAAAAAAAGATCAGAAGGTGAATGAAAAGTTGCAGATAGATGAATATATTCCTGGGATCACTGAGAAATAGTCAATTCTAAAGAATACTTACGTAACAAGCGTTGGGTTGCAAGGAAAAGAGGCATTTTCCCACGTGCCTTCTTGAGACTGATCCGTGTAAACAGATAAGGATGGGGATGCTTGCTGTAAGGAATCTCCATCGAGTTATGAAAGAATCCTGAGAAACACTACCTCAAATATGATTCCGCAAGACAAGCATGAACGATGTCCTTGGCTCAGAGCTTCTCACAGACCTTTTGATCAGAATCCCAGAGTTGAATCCACAAAAACAAGGAACATTAAACATGACTCCATCATGTTAATTGATTCAAATGAGCGTCACAGATCACCTTCGAAGGGATCAATTGAAGGGTTTCTTACAAATATAGATATGAAACCCTTTATGCAGAGAAATTCCAAAAGATGGTAAGTATCCTGAGCTCCCTCTAATGAACTGAGAAAGTATCCCGTTTGAACAAGAATTCAATTAATTTCCTGATACAATGGGTTCACACAGCCAAAATATTTGAGACAATCAGTGTCCACAGCACTATTTGAATCCTCATAGCAAAGTGATGTAACGATATTAAATTTAATCCATTATGGTTCCAAAATGTCTTCCAACTTGAACTGAAACCAAGTACAAAGTTTATGGACTGCACTCATAGTGCTGATGACGAAATAATGGAATCATATGGATTTTCTTTTAATACATGTAGATCATTAGAACGCCAAAAATTAAGTATGTCAAGTGCTTTATCCTTAAACTGAGTGATGCGATGACTTGTAATTTAATCCACAATATTTCCAAAATGTCCTCCTAGAGCGCATGGTGAGATGTTAATCATCAAAATTCAGCTAAGTGTCACGGAATGAATACCAGCTGCGATTCAGCTGAACTAGAACACCATTACACGTCAGGCGACATCATGCATCAAACGGTTCAAAAGAGTAATATTTGAACTAGCATTTGTGATGTTTCCTCTTCCAAATTGGAACATCCCCTCGCGTAATTGGTCCGCCCCTATGTGGTCCCTTTTGTGCTCCAATTAGTCTCCCTGGAAGCCCCTCCCTGACAAGAGACCAAGGGCAGAGAGCGCAGAGGAAGTGCCCATTTCCAGACGAAACACCCTCTATGCCGCCCAGATCTCATACACACACTGGTTGACTGACCACAGTGCCTGCATAGTCCCCCTCCCTTCCCAAACCTGCCCAAACTCTGGGCATGCCATGTCATCATGCCCCCTTCACCGTGAGCAGAAGGGACAGCGGAATTAGACAAAGTAAACAGCTTCATTCAAACCTTCACAATAGCTACGCAATCACAAAAGGAAGAAACTCTTCCCTATTTATTCATTAAACAGGTGTGACACCTTTCTCCACAGAATAACAGGGAAGGGAAACTCCATACATGACATCAAGCTATTGTAAATGCTTCAATGGAAGTTGCTTACTTTGTCCAAATCATTTGTCCCTTCTGCTCACAGTGCGTCTTCCAATTCCCTCACAAAGCCCTTTATCTTTTTTATTTTGTCAAAAAAGCCTTTGAACTTGGGACATTCTTTTGTCCTCCTCTCTTGATAATCTTCCTTTGTTGACAAACATCTAAGAAAGAAAGGCTTTGTGGGAGATTAAATCCTCTTATCCTTATCATCATTATACCTACACAGCTGACCTACCATTATTGTTCCATGGTTTATTGTACATCAAAGACACAAAATTCACACAAAGTAGTGTTGAATCTCACAAGGAAACATTGCTTCAACGTTTCAGATTTGATAATCATAAATCAAACTGAATAAATAGATTTAAAAAATACATGTATTTAAAAACATATGCTTCTATTTCACACCCCTGTATCGATATTCACCACAAGACATAGAGCCATCCATTATCTTTCAATTTAATCCATCACTGTTCATTATGATTCTGAGTTACCCTAAGTGTTATGTCTTCATCTCCAAGGCATTTCTGACATTATTGCTCACAGCATCCATGTTGGGATAAGGCAAGAATTATTTAATCATCTCATACCCGTTTTGAAGATATACACACCTTATTATATATCCCAACAAAAACACCAACAATCATACAGTGGAATACTGCCAAAACGATTGCTTAGTAAAAAAAAAATTTGGGACAAAAAATAAATTCCAACCTATCATATACAGATTCACTGAAGCATCACAAAAATATCCCCAGAAGAAATATTTCATGAAACTAATTCCCCTTCAGGTGAGAATAGAAACACTTAACAAATTTTCTCAGCACTTCAAAAACATATAATCATGGTTTGAAAACCGATGAGAACTCAATACATCCTGATGGATTTATCAGACCAGAGGTGAAGTTGATTTTTTATATGATTGATGACTGATTATTAACCAACTGAAGGCTTCTTGTACAGCAAGTGAGCCGAGCAATTGAGCAAAATGGCCCACTTCCTGCGAAATTGATTTTCCTTGAACTTGCTAATAAGAAAGGGGTCTCTTACCCTTTCCCAATCTCCATAATCTCTATAAGACTTCCTATAGGTGGAAGATTACCCTTTGTTAATCCATTGTTGAAGGATTAACACCTGTTAATCCCTTGTTTAGGTGGAATTTCAGCAGGGAAGGTGGTATATTTAGGTATGATATCCATTTCCCTGGTACGCTGTGTGCTTTTGGGATAATGCTAGTGTGAATATGTATACATAGAACTACAGTCAATTAAAAACCTTATATACTCGCCACCTGCGTAGCAAGTTTACCTGTCGAAAAAAGACATTGGCCCAAATTCCGATAGCGAGGTTTAACTTAAACCAGGTCTAAGTCATTGTAATTTAGACCATCAGTTTAACTTTTGAATAGCCCGGGTCTAAATAACTATGGCTTAGACCTGGGTTAAGTTAACCCTCGCTATCGGAATATGGGCCAATAATTTTTCTTACTTAGAATACTATTAGATAAAATGTTTATAAAAAAAGTCTCCATTCTACAGAGAAATGTGGACTTTGCCTTACAAGGCCAATTACGCTTTATTCTACTTTCCCATTATTCATTTTCTTGTATCTTGTATTAATGTAAACGGCATATTCATAAGTTTGCAACTTATTTTCTATTTGAAATGAAAATGGGATATACAGGCCCAATTATGAACCCAGATTGCAAACATGAAGTTCTTCCCACCTGCAAAGAAGGAGGGTTTTGAAACTGGCTACATTAAAATGTGTCATATCAAATGAATGAATATCCTAATATTTGGGTAATATGAAATGAAATACACACTTACACACAAAGCAGCTCCCTGAAACATTCGCCAAATGTCGAGATTACAAATTTTAACTGAATCAAACGTTCACGTCAACACATACCGTCTCATAGTCATTAGAAACAATTACAATCTACGTCAGTCAATTCTTCAGAGGCGTTGAAGAAAAGCTAGATGAAAGTCGATGGGAATCAATTAAGGGATCGTGCAAGGTGAAGGATTGAAAAGTAATGGATAAAAAAAAATTGGATTCCCTAAAGTGCGATTTTTGAAAAAAAGTGTAATAGGAGGGTTTACTTATATATTCAAGTTTATGTGCGTTTAGCGTAGTTACGCAGTATTCCATAGACCTGTTAATAACAATAAGACTACAATACTTGGAATCCAGTTTGCATTAGTTTACATTAATTGTTGCTATGTCGGGCAAGCCTCGGGCAAGCCTCGGGCAAGCTTTCGGGTTGTCAAGAACAACCTTTGTGTTAGAGGTATGCATAAAATTTGCATCTATTAGTAAACCCGCCTATTCTATGAGAAAGAGGTTTTTTCTTTTACATTTTCTGAAACACAATTCATTGAAAAATCGTCTGGAATTTGAAAATGACTTTTAAGGGTTATATTATACATGTTTATTTGTGGTTTTTACTTTGATTTTTCAATTTGAGTGAAAAGTGATAAAAAAATTCAGGTCAAGCCATTTTCAGAGGGTTGGTCGGCTGAGGGCATCCGAACAATTTGTGTGGACTAATGGAACAAACAAACTGCATGCTGATGGTGCAGAAATGTATTATCAAACACCAGGACATATGTCATTACTAACCCGGCCGTTTCGTCCGCTATTCAACTTGTTCCTTTCTCGTCTGCCTAATTTGTTCTTCTAATCAGATTGGCAGATTTTGACCTCAAATTGAAGATTTGAATTCCATAAGGTTGGTGTGACAGTAATGAATGCCTAAACTTACAGGCCCGTATTCTGATGTCAGGTTTAACTTAAACTAGAGTTTAAATCTGTGGTTTAAGTATGGGTAACCCAAAGTGCCATAACTTTATTAAAATGTTATAATTCTTATGTTAACTGCTCTCTTTTCTCATGCTTTAATAATGTAGAAAATTGTCTAAGTTTCTATTCCAAGACAGTTTTTAATACTATGAGTGCCAAATTTCCTGGTAAATTAAACACTGACTGTTACAGATTCAAGCCTCTTTTGGCTTACCATACTTAAACCACAGATTTAAACTATAGTTTAAGTTAAACCTGACATTAGAATATGGGCCACATGATTTATATGTATTGAGAAGGAGAATGAGCTCTCAAGAATCTTTTTTTTTTTGTATGGAGTGAAAACTGCAAAACCTAGCCCCGTTGAGGACTGAGTGTTCTGATAGCACCCACCTCCGCATATTCACTTACACACAGTGTACACACAGGGACTGTGTACAGCACTCAACCACTGAGTCCTTACATAACATACCTCTCTGATCGCGCCTCCACACTCAGTGAGTGTAGAGGCGCGATCAGAGGTGGGTGCTATCAGAACACTCAGTCCTCAACTGGACTAAGCAAAACCCTGAAACACTGTATGCACTGTGAACAAAAGGGACAACGGTTTAGGACAAATTAAACAACTTCTATTCAAGCTTTCTCAATGGATGGATGAAGACAAAATTAATTCACTTCCCTATCATCCTGCAGAGAAATCATTGAACAGGTGTCACACCTGCTCTCTGAATAAGCTTGGGAAACCTCTTTCTTTTTTGTTCATGAAGCTATTGTGAATTCTTGAGTGAAGTTGTTTTACTTTGTCCAATTTATTTGTCTCTTCTTCTCACAGTGATGAGTGCCAGTTCAAGAATCAATTTATTTGAAACTCATAAATAATTTTTGAACAAAAGATGCTTTAGCATTTTCCATCCAAAATAGTGAACTGATAGTGAAATTTTCAGAGCGAAGTGATCAGTTGAAAAATTTATGACATATAACAAATGAAAAACTTCAAAAATGTCAGAAAACAGTCTTTGCCAATTGTATTTCATTTGAGAAGGAATTTAAACTACTGAAAAAAAAACATTATTGTGACACTGCCCTGCCCATTATTAACGTTTTTTGAAAAATTTTGAAAGAGATGAATTACTTTTTTTAATTTAAGTGATTGCGTGTACGTCTACATTTCCATCCAATGACAAAGGTAATTGGGCAAACATGAAACATTCATTTAATTTGTCTGAGATAGCAGCAGCCATATAAGAAGTGAATCATTCCTGACATTTTGAAGAATACTTTAAATCACATTTCTTCCTAATAAGACCTTGTTATTCTTCTTTATAGCAGACATATAACTCACAAAAGGAATCCCCCTAACAAGAATTGCGAAACATTTGGAAAAGAAGCGGGCTGCCACAGCTGGGCTCCTACAGCAGGGCCTGTGGATAGGCAATTTTACACACTCCCAAAGGCTGCAGCCTGCCCCCCTCCTCTCTCCGGTTCCGTGGCCCTTGCGTAAAAAGACACATTTAAAGTAACATACTTCTAAAGTATGTTAATTGCTGTGGTTCGAATTGTAGAATAGTAGCAAGATAGTCCTAGAGAGGCAATATTTCTTTTCTCTAAAAATATGCAAAAAATGCAAAGGAGTGATTCTTTACCAAATTAATGACAATCATCGGCCCAACATTTCATCAAGATATTGTACAATATCACTATTAAAAAACAAGAAACGATAAAAAGGAAAACAAATCCTTTGAAAAGTAGAATAAAATTATGACAATCTATGAAAATAAGAGCTTTGATGGATTAGTAATTATATTTTTTTCAAAATTCATAGAATTTGAGAAGTTCGATCTGTCTACATTTCAGTCTTCACTTTACATAACATCACTTTCAATTATACAATGACTTCCCATAGTACAGAATACAGATCACTTTCCTGATTTTTGTACCTTGATGACATTTAAAAGCTGGCAGGCCTGGGACAATAGGAGGGTTCAAACTTAGAGCAGAAACCTTAGATTTCAGAAACTAAGATGGTCCTCTGGAAGCTTATACACTCAGCACGAAGGCGAGTTATTGAACTTGCCAAGGTGCCTTGTTCAAGAAGAGAAGGGGGAAAATAAACTTGCGCAATGTTGCCTTGGTGCCTTCTTTACAGGAGGACTCCACACCAAAAATATCTTGCTTTGATTGAAAGCGCAAAAATCAGACAAATATAGCAAAAAAAGTTTGAGCAAAAACGGACAACAAATAAGAAAGTTATGAATATAACCCTATACGTCATCACCATTTCATGTCACGTGATCTAAAGTTGTCATTTTGCTCAAAATATAACTGTTTGAATTATTTTGTACTATTGTTTAAAAATTTGTAACTTCTTTATTCAGTGTCCGATTTTGCTCGTCAAACTTATTTTATACGTTCGTCTAATTTTTGCACTTTTAATCAAAGCAAGTTATTTTTGGCGTGGAGTAACCGTTTAAAACAAGAAGGCAACTTGTACAAACTCGCCTAGGTGCCTTGTGTTTGATGAGGAGGCAATTTGTACAAACTTGCTTTCATGCTGCACGCATTAGCTTCTATTAGACTGTATTAGCGGGTGTTGCTCAAAAGTTGCAATTGATCGCAAGTTGCAGTTGATCGGAACGCGCCAACCAAAATCATTGTTTCATGCGCGTCTTGATAAATGCACATACCGTGCGCGAATGAAAATGCGCGTAACAATTTGTGAAGTTGCAGTTGATTTGCAGTTGATTTTGAACAACACCCCCATAGTTTATGAAAACTTAATACTTCAGCTTTAGTGTGAACCCTACAGCAAGGAGGATGTTACAAAATGAGGAGGGTGGATAGAAGTCTAGATGTTTATCTGTCTCGTAGAGCTTTATTAGAAAAGTGCATTGCTTGGTGACACCAGTCAAGAAGCATAGAGGGATGAGAAAAGGAGAGGATGGCTGGATGGAGGATAAATAAAAAGAGAGGAAGTGAGGGGTGGAGGAGAAATATAGAGGAAAGGGAGATAGAGAGAGAGAGCAAGAGAGGGGGGGGGG
>BQKZ01007719.1:8790-23203 GCA_036244855.1 Temnopleurus reevesii | reverse complement strand
TTGACCTTTTCGCTTTGACTCACAGGCAAATAGAGCTTCTACCTGGAGCACAATGAATGCATGTAGGCATTGGCCTTTGCCCTCAAACATTTGACTTTTTCTCTTTGGGAACCCCCCCCCCCCCCCCGGCAACTGGAGCACAATGCATGCATGTACGCATTGACCTTTTCCCTCAAACATTTAACCTGTTCCCTTTGACCCCCAGGCAGCTGGAGCACAATGCATGCATGTAGGCATTGTCCTTTGCTCTCTAACATTTAACCCTTCCCCTTTGAACCCCAGGCAACCAGAGCTTCTACCTGGAGCACACCGATGACATCATCTGCCTCACCGTCAACCAGCATCCGAAGTACCCAAACGTCGTCGCGACCGGTCAGATTGGCGAATCGCCGGCCGTCAATGTGTGGAACGCAGAGACGAAAGAGACATTGTCCATCATACGAGGGTTCCACACGCAGGGGGTTTGTTCGGTGGACTTCAGCGCGTCAGGCAAGCTCCTCCTGACTGTTGGGATAGACAAGAATCATTCCTTCGCTGTTTGGAGGTGGCAAGATGGTAAGGGATATTTTCACTTGCTTTTCAATTGCTTTGCTTGGAGTCATCGTTATCAAAACATGATAATTCATAATGATTTTTTTTCTTCCAACGAAAGATTTTATTGAAACCATTCATAAGCAGAAGCAAATCACAAACGTATACAAAACAAAATGATTTATAATGATAATAATTTTGAAATTAATAATACTTATACAATAATAACAAAGATAATGATGATAGTAATTATGACGAAAGTGATTTAAAACATACTTGCAATATACATATACATATCTACCTATCAGAATGCTCAAGGTACCTTTTGTAATGTTGTCCATGATAAGCTTGCAAGCAATTGGTGGAAGAAGAATTCCTGCCAGGTACCTGTTCACTTAGCCTTGTGTGTGCAGTATGAATGAATTTCCTAATGAAATTAATTAGCGCCATCCAAACACGTACCCAAACCACTTTATTTTCATTTTTTAATGAATCTACGACACTCTTTGCTCCAGGTTCATGTGTGGCTCAGTGGTAGAGCGTCTGCCCCATGATCTGAAGGTCTTGGGGTCGATCCTCTGCTGAGTCATACCAAAGACTTATGAAATGGGACCATCTGCCTTCTTCCTAGGCTATCGGCATTTAAGAATGGAGAATGGTAATAATAACTTTATTTTGTGCAGGGTCCGCTTGAAGAACTCTTACTGCTGAAAGTGGCTACCCTGGGTGAATAAGAGATATTATCATTATTATTATAGGTTCGAGGATCGCGAGCGGCGTTGGTCACACAAAGCGGATCTTTGTAGCAGAGTTCAGACCGGACTCCGATTCTCAGTTTGTAACGGTCGGTGTGAAGCACGTCAAGTTCTGGACAGTAGCCGGTAGTCAACTGCTGGGCAAGAGAGGACTTCTGAAGAGGTCTGCTAGCAATCCTCAGGAATCCAAATTGCAAACTATGCTTTCGATAGCGTTTGGAGCGGTAAGTATCATTTCATGGAATTATTTATTTATGAAATTACCCCTCTTTTTTAAGCACAGGGATGGGGTTTCGCAAGGAATGGTTTAGTTTATACATGAACCAAATCTTTCTCTATGTTTGTAACGATTCTGTAGACTTTTAGAAGCAACTAAGGTAGGAACATGACAAATTACTATACTTTTACAAATTTGGAAAGTCATTTATTCCATCCCTTTTTATTTCTTTAAGAAATATATAATGATTTGATTTAATGGCCCTATTGTAATCTGTCTCATTTTATCTTCTCAATTAGAACGAAACCACGTACACAGGATCGATGTGTGGTGATGTGTATGTATGGAAGGGTCACATGTTAGCTAAAGTAGTCACAAGAGCCCACCAAGACGCAGTGTTCACACTCTACACAACGCTCAAAGATGGACTCATCGTCTCGGGAGGCAAGGAGAAGGCGTAAGTTGGCGTTCGTCTGAATACACTTTTATGCATCTACTACAAAGGTGGATTCAGAGGCATTGTAATTGAGGGAATATTAATAATAATAATATTGCGGATTTATATTGCGCCTTTTCGGTCAGTTTTGACTGGTCAAAGCGTTTTTGATTTTATTACCCGGTCACTGGATGGCAATTCAAGCCTTTGCATCTAGGCAGCCAAATAGGCGCTCCCATCATATCAGATAATGTGCTGCTGTCTCCTACCGGTCCCCAAGCACACCTGGGTATAGTGCAGCTTTGCGGATAAATTTCTTGCTGAAGGAAATTAACGTCATGTTATAAATTGGACACACAGACACACGCACACACTTTTTTCCCAAATTTTTATTCAGGATTTCATTCGAATATGATGAATAATTACATATATCTCATAATGCAATTGTTTAAATTAATGAATGAAACATATTTGCAAGATGATAAAACATTAACATAATTACCTATTAGATAATTCCATAAACATAATACCATACCTCTCGTAATTAGGAAATCAATTTCTGACACACACAAAAATACACATTCTCACACCCCAGCCCCCAAAAATGTCACACTTCGAAATTGTTTGACCCATTTGTTAATTTTGAAATCCATCGGAATTCAATGACTCAATGATCACATTCGTTTGGTCCTTTTTAGTGGACCCAGAGAAAATGCAGTGATTACATATTTTTCAATATGATATATTTTCATAATTTGACCAAATTTACTTTTATATGCACAGAGTGTCAGAATGCAGTGATCAGAGTTTTGAATTCGTATTTACATGCATTCACATTTTTGTAGTTCTTTGTTGTGGGCATAGTAAGAATGCAGTAATTGATATTACAATTTTGATTTGTTCATTATATTTGGCATCGTAGAACTTGGTGATGGGAGTCATGAATATTGGTATTGGATATTGAGTACGGAAGCAATTATGACCTTACTGTCTTTTGATAAGATATAGTGAGAGTTCTAAATATATTTTGTTGTTCTCTTGTAGTGGACGAAGTGGGAATGCAGTGAAGTTATGGGATCAAGACATGAAGAAGTGTAAAAACTTCCAACTCAACACGGGAAACAAGATGGATGTTGTCAAGAGCGTCTGTAGGGCAAAGGTTAGTAGAGAGAGTACCGAAGCAATGACATCACTGTATTTTGTTATAAAATATTGATGGTTCTAAAACAATTGATGCTTGTGGAAGGGCTCTTGCAATGCATACCAGGGGTGGGGCCTGGAGCATAAAAGATGCAATTACACTGAGGATGAATACAAATATACATGGCAAAATATGTAATAAAGAGATCTCTTTATATAATAGCCCCTTGACTCTAATTGCTAGTAACTGCTGTGTTCACTGAATGCCTGTATGCCTGAGATTGTTTAGAACCAGTTTCCATGACATTGAATTGCTGTGATAAAAAGCTTGTGATAAAAAAAACTTTAATAAAGATATGTGTAAAATTGTGATTGTTTTAATACTCATCCCACTCTAAATGGAATATGTTTGATTGTCCAATGAGTGCTGCTCTGTAAAAATACGTTGTGTCTAAAAAAAGAACCCATTATATATTATTTTTGAAGCAATTTTGTGTGAATTATCAAGACTTTGAATGTAAAGAGAAATTACATCTCAAACAGACTTTGAATGTAAAGAGAAATTAAATCTCAAACAGACTTTTTCAGTCTTATTTGGCATACCAGTGTATGAGTTTATCATTGTTTTTGTGATTTGAAATATCACTTGAAACTGATAGGGATTGCATACATATATATAATTGAATGAAAAAAGTGATAAAACTTAAAATTCACAATCATCACCAATTGATTCTCTTGTAGGGTAAGATTCTCATCGGCACGAAGGAGAGCGAGATCTTTGAGATCGACGAGAAGAAAGGAACGGTTACCAATCTCAGTCAGGGACATGGGGAAGGAGAGCTGTGGGGTCTTGCCGCCCATCCAACCAAGGAAGTATTTGCTTCGGCTAGTGATGATACAACCATCAGGATATGGGATGTACCACATAAGGTTAGTTGTTCATTGACGATGATGGTGATGATGATAATAGTTGTGGTGATGATGGTGGTGGTAGTGATGGTATTGTTGGTGGTGATGATGATGATGGTGGTGATGATGATGATGGTGGTGGAGATGATGGTGGTGGTGGTGGTGATGATGGTGATGATGATGATGATGATGATGATGATGATGATGATGATGATGATGATGATGATGATTATAATAATGATGATGATGGTTGAGATAATGATGATGATGATGATAATTATATTGATGAGGATAGTGGTAGTGATGGTGATGGAAATAGAGATGATGATGAGGTTGCTGATGTTAGCGATCTTCTATTTTTTTTTATTTAGAAAACGCAGATAATGCTGAACAAAGCAGTGATAGACATGGCAGCTAGGTCCCTTGCATACAGTCCTGATGGAGAGAAGCTAGCAGTTGGTCCGAAGAATGACGAGTTTGTTATCCTAATGGTATCAACACTGGAAATTTTTTTTGTCAGAACTCGCCGTAGTTTAAGTCCATTCTCTCTTTTTTTCTCATGAAATACAGAAAATGTTGAACAAAGCAGTGATAGGCACGGCGGCTAGGTCCCTTGCATACAGTCCTGACGGAGAGAAGCTAGCAGTTGGGCTCAAGAACGGGGAGTTTGTAATCCTAACGGTAGCAACCCTCGAGATGTGGGGAAGGAAACGAGACAGAAGCAAAGCAATACAGGACATCAAGTAAGAATAATTAACTTACATTCTACGTCTTATATTGATTTTCAAGGAGTGAATGCATCATTATGTGAAGCGCTTTTTTAACCTGTTTGGAATGAAGTGCTATATAAATGTTGTGTACTATTATTATCATTCATTCTTACCACCTACGAATACAGTCAGACCTGTCTTGGCGATAACCTGGCCCTGTTTTTAGTACCACACAGGAACTAAGTTTACCAACACAACGAGTGTGATTCCAAAAGAATTGTGAGATATTGGGAGATATTACCTATTGTTGGTCGCGCAATATTCAGTTCATTTACCAATCCATTGCATGCAGATACATTTTATGATGTGTGAATCCCAAATCATTATTGGCTAAAGCCCCATTTACATGGGAACGTCAATTGAATCCGACGCTTATTACAACTGCAGTAATCAACAGACAGTGGTGTTGAATCGTGGTCAGTCCGGGCTTCTATGTGCTAGAGCATAAAGATGATAGCATCTAGAATATTTTACCAAGAAATGAAATTTGTTTCAGTTATGAAACAATGCCTCACACGCTTATTTCTATTATCAATTTCTTTCCATAGTCAATGGCAATGATTCATTACTCTTTCAGATTCAGTCCAGATTCCAAATACCTGGCTGTAGCCTCCGACGATGGAAGCGTTGATTTCTATGACATCAGCGCAGGGTCGGCACTGTCGAGGGCAGGCTTCTGTAAAGGAATATCAAGTTTTGTCGTCCAGATGGACTTCTCTGCCGATAGCAAACATATACAGGTATGTGGAAATATAATGAAAATAATGATGATAATAATATTCAAATATCCCGAGCTCTGAGAAAGTATATTGGAATTATTCTTCTGAGGAAATATAGTTTCCTTTGCTAGCCCATCCGGAGGATTATAATTCCAATATGCTTTCGAAGTAACTGTTCGGGATTGATTTATATCTCTTTGAAAATTAACAGGAAACTAGTGAAACTTACTCAAATCTCGGCCCAACTCCCGTGTTTTCAGGCGCTTTGTGTGTACTGTACCCATACGGTACTCAGACACAGTCATTCACTGTCACACTCAGTCACAGCACAGTGCTGCACTGCCACTGTTCACTGCATCTTCTAGCTGCTTATTTAACAAGATTTTTCTCCTTAATTGCAGTATTTCCACTAATGTAGAGTAGAGCATTTTTGTGAGCAAGCCAATGTTATCCATTAGAATATTTCACAGGATGAATAATTATGAATGAGAAGAATTTGGTCTAAAATGAAAATGAAGTGCTCTGTTTAATTTACTTTTTTTTCATCATAAAGTTGTAGATGTTTTTATTNATGATGATGATGATGATGATGATGATGATGATGATGATGATGATGATGATGATGATGATGATGATGATGATGATTATAATAATGATGATGATGGTTGAGATGATGATGATGATGATGATGATAATGATATTGATGAGGATAGTGGTACTGATGGTGATGGAAATAGAGATGATGATAAGGTTGCTGATGTTAGCGATCTTTTATTTTTTTAACCAAACGCAGATAATGTTGAACAAAGCAGTGACACGGCAGCTAGGTCCATTGCATCCAATCCGGATGGAGAGAAGCTAGCAGTTGATCCGAAGAATGGCAAGTTTGTTATCCTAATGGTATCAACACTGGAAATTTTTTTTGTCAGAACTCGCCGTAGTTTAAGTCCATTCTCTCTTTTTTCTCACCAATTACAGAAAATGTTGAACAAAGCAGTGATAGGCACGGCGGCTAGGTCCCTTGCATACAGTCCTGACGGAGAGAAGCTAGCAGTTGGGCTCAAGAACGGGGAGTTTGTAATCCTAACGGTAGCAACCCTCGAGATGTGGGGAAGGAAACGAGACAGAAGCAAAGCAATACAGGACATCAAGTAAGAATAATTAACTTACATTCTACGTCTTATATTGATTTTCAAGGAGTGAATGCATCATTATGTGAAGCGCTTTTTTAACCTGTTTGGAATGAAGTGCTATATAAATGTTGTGTACTATTATTATCATTCATTCTTACCACCTACGAATACAGTCAGACCTGTCTTGGCGATAACCTGGCCCTGTTTTTAGTACCACACAGGAACTAAGTTTACCAACACAACGAGTGTGATTCCAAAAGAATTGTGAGATATTGGGAGATATTACCTATTGTTGGTCGCGCAATATTCAGTTCATTTACCAATCCATTGCATGCAGATACATTTTATGATGTGTGAATCCCAAATCATTATTGGCTAAAGCCCCATTTACATGGGAACGTCAATTGAATCCGACGCTTATTACAACTGCAGTAATCAACAGACAGTGGTGTTGAATCGTGGTCAGTCCGGGCTTCTATGTGCTAGAGCATAAAGATGATAGCATCTAGAATATTTTACCAAGAAATGAAATTTGTTTCAGTTATGAAACAATGCCTCACACGCTTATTTCTATTATCAATTTCTTTCCATAGTCAATGGCAATGATTCATTACTCTTTCAGATTCAGTCCAGATTCCAAATACCTGGCTGTAGCCTCCGACGATGGAAGCGTTGATTTCTATGACATCAGCGCAGGGTCGGCACTGTCGAGGGCAGGCTTCTGTAAAGGAATATCAAGTTTTGTCGTCCAGATGGACTTCTCTGCCGATAGCAAACATATACAGGTATGTGGAAATATAATGAAAATAATGATGATAATAATATTCAAATATCCCGAGCTCTGAGAAAGTATATTGGAATTATTCTTCTGAGGAAATATAGTTTCCTTTGCTAGCCCATCCGGAGGATTATAATTCCAATATGCTTTCGAAGTAACTGTTCGGGATTGATTTATATCTCTTTGAAAATTAACAGGAAACTAGTGAAACTTACTCAAATCTCGGCCCAACTCCCGTGTTTTCAGGCGCTTTGTGTGTACTGTACCCATACGGTACTCAGACACAGTCATTCACTGTCACACTCAGTCACAGCACAGTGCTGCACTGCCACTGTTCACTGCATCTTCTAGCTGCTTATTTAACAAGATTTTTCTCCTTAATTGCAGTATTTCCACTAATGTAGAGTAGAGCATTTTTGTGAGCAAGCCAATGTTATCCATTAGAATATTTCACAGGATGAATAATTATGAATGAGAAGAATTTGGTCTAAAATGAAAATGAAGTGCTCTGTTTAATTTACTTTTTTTTCATCATAAAGTTGTAGATGTTTTTATTTTATTAGAAATCTGAATGGGATCCCTTTCCCAGTCATCACAAAGTTTAATACTTGACTTGGAGGTCAGTTGTAACATGTTTGATCAGATTCTGGGAAACAAGATATCCTGAGTACCGCCTGGTTTCTCCAGTGCATGGACCTGTTTCATAAAGCTAAGCGTAGAGGGAGGCATGACTCTATAAATGACCTGTGACCCTCTCACATCAGCCAACATGGGTTTTCATTGAGTGCAAGAAAGAATCATGCCAACTGTATGAACCAGCTTGATGAAACACAATCCAGGTCACATATTACTCTTTCATGGCAATTTTCCATTTGATGGTTGAAAATTCTTTAAAGTTTCCTTTTATTGGGATGCTCTGTATATCAAAATGCACTTTGTTCTTAAATGGCAAATTACGACATATATTTTTAATTTCCTGCTTTGTTCGCTTTGTCTGCTTTGTCTTCTTCCCCACAATCAGTATACTTGCGGATGCAGGCAATGTGGATGCATTTTTCTTGATTTTAAGAAGAGTTATCTGGTTTTGGGAATTCCCAAAATGAATGTTTGCACTCTGGAAAAAGTAAATGAAGAAACTTGCTCTGAATATTTAAAACTACAATCAAACATGATATGTAGTTTTCCTATTGAAAGGAAACTTTATATTCACAGAGGTCAATGCTCAAAACTTAAAAAGAATGCTCTGATGAATAAACTACAAGTGCCAAATGGTTTTGAAGAGAAAAAAAATCCTGAAACAGTAAAAAAAGGAATTGTTTGGATGTCTTCCTTCGACGGACCCTCTAGAAATGGCCCGACCTGAACTTCTTTTTCTTCTTTTCTTTTACCAAATTGAAAAATCCCAGTAAAATGATCAATAAACTTTCTTCCAGGTTGGCACTGGTAAATATCAGCGGCTCGTGTATACAGTACCCGGTGGGAAACCTGTTACGGAAAACTCTGATATACAGAATATCACATGGGCTACATGGACAAGGTATTTACATTTTTATCGTATTTTCCTTTACGCCACTCAAATTCTCGCCACTGACAACAAGCGATGTCAAACGATATCTCACGATGCTGTCTATAACAAACTGTTGAGTTTGAGAAGGTGACATTAGCTTTTGGAGGCTAATGTACGCACTACAGAAAATTGCTGAATTTTCTCCCTAAAACATGATCGGCGATATTTTATGTTGCATCTAAGAAACACACCAGGGTGTAATAGTAGTTAGTATCAGGAAATATTTTAAATCAAGTGGAAAACAAAGAGGATTTTTTAAAATAAAATCTTGAAAAGAGGAACGCACATGCACAAATAAAGTGGAAAACAAACATGACATGGGTATCCCCGAATGACATGATTTGTTTACTGTGAAAACTGCAGAGCTCCACCTGCGGTTCCCAATTTTCTTTAATTGTCGTTGGCGAGAATTTGGGCTATCTTGTACCCTTTACCTTGATAGGTCCGATATCTAGCCACATCCTTGAATGTAGAGTTACTATTGCCATGTTGAATAAAAAATTTGATTGATTTCAATTTTCTTGATAATGATAAGATTTGTAAAATCAGATATATAGCAGATTGCCTTTTGCAGTGGTTAATGATTTTCACAGAGATGACAATAAAATATTTGATTTTATTTCAATTTTCTTATTAATGATAAGATTTGTAAAATCAGTTATGTAGTAGATTGCCTTTTACATTGGTTAATGATTTTCACAGAGATGCCAACGATTCCAGAATATGCATGTTAAAGCCCAAATACAGTTTTGGTAACGATTAAGAAATGTCAATTTCACGGGATGTTCATCATGACATATGAATCTTACACACATTTCGAGACCAAAGCATAGTTTTTACGAACTGATTGTGTTTGAAAATTTGAATTTGACTGTTAAACCATATTTAGCGCCCTCTCTTGGTGATAACAATATTTTGTTTGTTATCGGGCATAAGCAAGGTTATCTCTGAGATTTGACAAAATAATGATTAAAAGGTATACACTAAAATTAAAGTTGGAAATTTTCATCCGATTCTGTGCATGAGTAGGTCTTCTTTATCACAAAAGAAAATATTGAATAAGTGTCGGGTGACATGACACTGAGATGTTTTGCACATTTTACCAAAACTCATTCATTTTTCACACAGTCTTTTGTGCAATATATTCATGATACTATATTTAATTTCATGTAGATTTGAAGACAAAATCTGGAGACAAAAATATAAGCTTTTACAAAAACTTTACTTGGGCTTTAAAATAGCCGAGCCAAACATTTTCCCAGGAGAGAAAGCATATATATATTGTTATCATATGTGGGCTAGCTCTTTAGATGATGAATCCCATTTTTATTTCTCTCTTTCTGGAATGGTTGGCACCTCTGTCTTCAGTCATGCAATTAATGTTCTCACAATGTAATGTTGATTAAAACTCAACTATATAATTGCACTGACGATATGACCATCACATCTAGATATTTCATTCTGAGGCTTTGAATTTGATGCCCCAATCACATAGAAGCCCCGACTGAAAACAATTCAACATTTTGTTCTGAGGCTGCGAAATATAAACTGAACAAAGAGTCTTGATTGATCGTGTTGCTTCAATTACAAATTCATTATGTGTGTCAGTGTCTTTAATTCTTTTTGACAATCATTTTTCTCTGATAACAGTGTCGTGGGTCAAGAAGTGAAGGGCATCTGGCCTCGGAACGCAGACAAGGCTGACGTCAATTGTTCTATCGTCAGCGCCCATGGCAACGCTATAGCAACGGGAGATGACTTTGGCTTCGTCAAGCTCTTCAACTTCCCCTGTTCTGAATTATATGTGAGTTTATTCAGATACTGTGGAAATCAAAACTTTGAAAATTCATAACCTTTGAATGGATGGTAGGATTTTGCTCAAAGGTCATAGTTTAATCAATGCATATTTCTCCATCCATTGAGGGCACATCAATGTCTAGGTGAAGTTCCCCTTTAAGATAAGATAAGACAATTCCTTTATTTTCCAGAAATTGTAGAAATTCTTTTTAACTGGGATGATAATGCTATAGCGACGGGAGATGACTTTAGCTTTCTGAAACTCTTTTCAATTTCCTATGTTCTGAACTATATGTGAGTTTATTCAGTTGCTGTTTAAGATACGATAAGATGTTGTTTATTTACCGTCCATATATTATGGAAATTCTTCTTCCAAGGTGCAAATGGCATCAACTGTATGTATGCATCATCAACACCCTTTCATGGTTATGATTCTACAATGTTTGTACAAGTATCTGTACTCCTGCCTTTGTACTAAAAAAAAGACTACTTTACCAATGAACCATACAGTTTTTTTTTCTCAATTTAATGGAATTCAATACTTGACAAGATTTGTAAAAAAAAAATATTTATTAGGAGCTGGCTGAAAACTTACCATGTTCTTATTCATTTTTACAGGCTCCTCACAAGAAGTATGTTGGTCATTCAGCTCATGTGACTAACGTGAAATTCATCTACGACGATAGACATCTTGTCAGCACTGGTGGTGACGATTGCTGGTATGTAACTACAAGTAACTTTTATTATCACCCCAAATAATCTTTGTTTACCCAGGGTAGCCACGTAAGATACAGGTGTGAGCAGGCTGAAATAACTGTAGAAACGGATGAAATTGATCAGGTACCTTGTGGGAATATTTATTCCTTGAAATGCCAAGTGCTCTGGTGGCTGCCGGACTAAAGCCAGGGTAATGATGTTAAAGCGCTTTGAGCACTCACCAGAGTGGATATGTACGCTATATAAATTGTATCTATTATTATTATTGTGTTTACTTAGCCATGTAAATCTGTTTTCATTGGTTGCCTGTGACGACTCATTTTTGAGAAAGAACAGAACCGAACAGAACAGACTAAGAGAAATTAACAAAAGTACTTAGATTATCAACACAGCATGTACGGAAGTTTTCCTGTGTAATATGTTATTGGCTGTCAAAAAGGTTAAGCGGCTAGCAAAAACACAGAAGGTCCTGTTAAGAAAAGTCATTGGTATGTCTCGGCTATGAGGTTCATGAGGCCATGTAGTTCATGAGGCAGACATTCTAACCATGGAGATAAAAATCTGCGGAATCAGAAATTATAATGCAAATATTTGACTCCATCAACATTTTTAGGGATATTCATTGATACATGCAGATGAGCTTTAATTATTCAGCTTATCATGTGAAATGGCAGTCATACTTTATGATGATTCAAATAAAGATTTTTGCTTTAGATCATGAAAAAGATGCTTCTACACATATATATTTCTGTCATTTGATTTCTATTGCATTTGCAAATCATTTGTAACTTGAAACATAGAATTCAATTTGCGCATATTATACGTATCTGACAATACCTGGGATAAAAAAATGATTTTGATTTAATAAACTACTAAACTACTGCCATGTAACAGTAAAACAACTTTAAGGAGTTGTTGTTCAAAAGTTGCATTTGATCGCAAATCACCTGCAAATCAGTTTCAACGCACATTTTCATTCGCGTGTGATATGCACTACGATCATGACGCACTTCATATGAAACACTGATTTTGATTGGTGCGTTCCAATCAACTGCAACTTGCAATCAATTGCAACTTTTGATCAATGCCCCCTAACACATTACAGACTGGTATTAATTTCTTTTTCCTCTCTCTTTCTTTCCTCCACAGCTTGTTTGTATGGAAATGTAGGTGAGACTTGGTAACAGTCTGAAGGAGCACACTTCATTGCAGGGTCATGATCTTCATTCTACAAGCTGACTTTCAAGGCACTTTGGCCATGGTAGATAAGGAAAGACGACAAACCAACAAAAAAACATACACACACACCCACCCACACACACACAAACTAACAACTTTCATTCAGCCCTCCAAAGTAGCCCTGAAAAAGAAGGCAATGTTCAGAAGTAATTGCGGTAAATTATTCTCCTGGAGTTTACCCCGCAATGGAAAATATTAGTAAGCATGATTTGAATAGCGTTTTGTTAGATAGTTAAATTCTGACTTTCAAGCTTGAACGTCGAGAGTGGGTAGGTCCTTTTCAGACCTCTCACATTTTCAAGAAAAATAACTTGTTGTACCATGAAGCCTTCTACTCAATATGCAATATATTTCAACTGAATTCCATTCAAAGAAACATTGATTTTCTTTCAAATTATCAAGTGTACACTGTTTGCAATGCATATGAATAGATCAAAAATAGCAAAAGAAAGTGAAATGATACAATTTAGCAAATTTAATAGAAGAAGTTCTCTATTCACTATAGTCATGTATTGGAAGAAAGGTATTGATTAGATTTTTGTGATGGAGCATGAAAAGCGAAAAATGAATTGTGCCAACATAACAGCATTTTTAGTATCCCAATACTGATGGTCTGTGAACAGATGGATATATGAATATGCCACGTGCTTCAGAATATATATTTGATCTGAAATATGAGTTCAGCTGAGCCAAACGTTTTCCCATTAAAGAAAGCATTGCTGAAGAAAGGGCAACAACAAATACATTTTTCTCAATCATCTGGAAAGCAGGCACTGAATTGAGGGAGAACAAATGTCATTTGGCAATGCTGGAATATACAGAGATGCCAACTGTTGGGGAATATGCTGTGAGGTCAATGTTAAACTTTGAAAAACGCAATGGCTGAACAAAAACGAGAGCAAATATGACGACGACAACGCACTCTCGGCCATTTACGTGTGATAAAAGCTTTTGGTTCATATAAAAATACACCTCATGCCTATTTCAGAGCAGTTGGCATCTTTGGAATACACATGCAACAAACGCTCTACATTTTACCACTAACAATTCAGTGAAGAGTATTTCTTATGTCTACAGGCCAATTGTTCATTGTTGAATAAGAGGTGTTTTATTTTGTCCACACTCCTTGTCTGCACTGTGCATAGTGAGGATTTCAAAGTAGCCAACATTGCAGGATAATCAAACCATTTGAAATTAGAATGAGACTAATCTATTTTGAGCAGCTGAACCAATGTTTTATGCGAATTGGGGAAGGTTTTTCACACATTGATTACTGAATTCTGAAAGTTACATAGACTTTGTGCAGTTACTACCTGACCCCGTAACATAAAGCTTTACAAACGATCGTACGAGTGATATCAAGCGCAAGTCTACGGGAAATCATGTACTAAAATTTGCGATTGATTGCAAATTTGTTTTATGTTATGGGGCCCCGAGTTCCAGTATTCAATGGGTGAAATAAATGGAACATTCCGTTTACCCCCGTAGCACACTAGCAATGTCATGAATTATCAGCGGAACAGCTGAACGAAGTTATTATTGGAGAAAATAACAAATACAGTTTTGCGAAGTCAGTTATGTGGCAAGTAAACGCTGAATTTCCATGATGTATATCAATACTCCAGAAGTTTGAAAGCTTTGTGCTGACTCCCCAAAATTGGTTCTGCTGTTTCAAACAGATACTGTAAGATTGGCATCTTTCAGG
>BQKZ01007718.1:0-16133 GCA_036244855.1 Temnopleurus reevesii | reverse complement strand
CAAAAAAAAAAAGAGGAAAACTTCCTCTCTATTCTTGCCCCATTTTTTATCATTTTTTTCTCAATAAAATAATTGTCGGGGGCATCCACCCCCTCCAGGGCCCCATGGCTACACGCCTGGATGAGGATAAAAGATGTCATTTTGTGAAAACATGGGAATGCCTTCCAAAGGTCAATTTTTTGTTTTGGTTATATATTTCTGTTTTTATTAAGAATCATCACAAAACATATCAACAAAAATTGGCATGATCAAAACACAAGGTCAAATTTCTTGTTCAAAATCAAGTGAGAACAAAATTTCACACGGTAAGGTTGTAAACAGTTCTATGAAAAAGAATTTACGAGTGAGAAAAGTCAATCAAAACATCCATATCTGTATTATGCTAGTTCATTGTTGTCGTGCATATAGTGCAAGGCGGGACTCGTATTAAAGGGGAACTTCATACAGACATTGATTTCAGTAAATGAAGAAAATTTAAAAAGTTATTATTTTTATTCATTACAACATGTTTGGCAACTTCGGTATAAATCTACGATGTCATACATGGAGAACTCCTCATACATTTTGTACATGAATTTATTAAAAATGGATCAATAGCACTTTTTAAATGAAGGATCAGCACCAAAATTGATAAGGCTAAAATGGTACATACTTTTCTTGAAGAAGAGGAAAATGTGGAATTTTGTGTAAAAAGTGAATAGGGGAGGGGGTCTCAATAATGTCATCACAGATTATTCCAATGTAGCCAATTCTTTTTAACGGATTTTCAAATTTTGCTCAAATGTTCACAATTTGTGTATCTTATATTTTCTTAATTCACTTACAGCACATCAATGTCTAGGTCAAGTTCTCCTTTAACCGTGTTGTTTTTGTGAATGGGGCGAAATGAGTCATCAATGACTCATGAAACTTCAACTACCGACGGGCGCGTCTTTTGTAGTCTACAAGTACAGACCCTAGGCTTTCGATATGTGACCATGTGAGCACAATATGATACAGAGTATTCAATATTTGACTATATTACCCGCTGCATTGCCTTCAGCCTAGTCTTGTAGTCATATATTGCAAATTCTTTACATGAGATTCCCTGCTCTGTATCACGCTCTAGACATGCCGACGCCGAAAGCATAAGGTCTGTATTTTGCATACTATAGCCCTTTTGCGGTTACAAAGCAATTATGTCACATATTTTGTTTTCATCACTCCAGGAATGTAATACTGATTGACCTATTTTAGAGATCACCAAAAAAAGATCAACATGTATGTTTATTCAAAGAAATTGTATATTATTGTTCTCGTTTAAAAATCAATCTCAACTGCCAGATCATGGGCCTGTAACATAAAAGATGCAATTAAATTTAAAATAAATGTTAATTGCAAGTCTATGGCAAATAGGCGGGTTTACTAATAGATGCAAATTTTATGCATACCTCTAACACAAAGGTTGTTCTTGACAACCCGAAAGCTTGCCCGAGGCTTGCCCGACATAGCAACAAGTAATGTATGCAAACTGGATTCCAAGTATTATAGTCTTATTGTTATCAACCGGCCTATGGAATACCGCGTAACTACGTTAAACGCACATAAATTTGAATATATAAGTAAACCCGCCTATTGTGTACCAAAGAGATGCAATTAATTGCAAAATAAATTGTATCTCTTTATGTTAAAAGCCCCATAAATGTTACCTGAATCATGGAATTACAAATCCATGCCTTAGATGATTGATGGTGTGCAAGCTGTGAAAATAGTGAATTGATGTTTTAAATCCATGTTAAAACCAACAACCAATTTCTTGGCAAATAATTCAACCATCACCTTAAATTACCACAAGGAGAAGTACGCCCCAGAAAATTTACTGTTTAAAGGAAACAATTTGAACACTGAACAGTATATTAAAATGGAATTACAAATCTGCCGAGTATTCTAAATAGTCACATTTTTTTAGATCCTTGGACAATATCTATGTTAGTTTGAAAGCTATTTCGATCCCCTTCAAAAAATGTCAAATTGTGCCGAAAATGAAAAAAAGTAACTTTTGAGAGAAGAGAGATAACTTAGTATTCCATATGTAATTTCATACTTAATGTTTTTTTTTTTTTTTATAATTCCTTTTCAATATACTGTTGAGATTATTTTCCCTTACCAGTGAATTTGTGAATGTCACCTATGATAATATTATATACATCCCAAAACCAGCTGATAAGGAAGAAATACATTGGATATTCCGATGATGACATTTTTCTAATATTCAGACCTCGTATCAGATCTTTCAAAAACGCGTATCTCGACAGCTTACGACAGGCTTTGAATTAAAAGCCGATAAAGATGACGAATGGGCATGAAATTGGAATGTAAAATATTGACAAAGTAGCGTTACAAATAGAAAAATAATCTTAAGTCCGATCTTGAATAGATAAATGTAACAGACATGTGGTAATAAACCATCAGCTATTATTTACATAGCACAGTAAAAATCACTGCAGACAATCCGAGACTATCTGAATTTATAACTTGCTACATTCTAAAAAAAAAAAGTCTTTAAAATTACTTAATTAAATTGAGGAAAACTTTGTATATAATATACCCTCCCATGCCACAAGTTCTCGTCTGGTAAAAAACACTTTCTGCCTCTACATGTTTTTATTGTTGCTTTGAAGTTGTAGTTATTATGTTTGATCATTCCAATCTTGTGTAAATATTGTAATTTGTATCTTAATTTTGTTGAATCATATAATTATTGTATATATTGTAATTTCATTTGATTTTGCTAATAAATACACAGAATTATATATTTTTTTTTTAAGTATTGCAACCTGGCAACATAGCAAAATTGCGTTCGTTTTTCATTGATTCACTTGTCGTATTTTTCTCATTTTTCCTTAAATGTAAAAAAAATCACAAATATCTATTGTTGAAATTAAAGTGTCATACACGGTTTGTAAATTATGTAGGGTAAAACAAATCTTAATTGAGTTATGCCTTAGGTACCAAAGACCAAAGACGACAAAGGTAGAAAATTGCAATGTCTCGACTTGCAGATTAGTCAACGGCTTCTCGCAAAATTGTTTTCCCTTTCTTTAAATTGAACATATTCCATGACTTCTCGAATACTTCTGCTAACAAAAAATGTCAAAATATATACCCCCGTATAATGCAAATAAAATAGGCAACCTTAGTAGAAGCATAGAGATGGTAGGTCTATGGTAGAAGACGTCACACACAGTTCCTTCAGGGCATGTGTTTTTATAATTTTATGGGACATCGTGTATTGGCCATTAGGTTTTGAGAATGAGCAATATAATTCCAAAAAGTTATCGTTCTTAAGTACAAAAACTAATCCTGAGATATTTTATAACATTTTTCTTCACATGACCAGTGCATAAAAGTGATTTATACGTGTGTCCTGATGGAACAAGAGTGGATCTATATGTTGCAATTTATATGGCATGGGAGGGTATGTAATTTTATAACTTCATGCTGATATGACTTCCACACAGACAGAGTTAGTCATAAACGAATGTTTATTGATATAAACAGCAGAATAATTGAAAGTTAGAGACATTTTCACACAATAAGATTTTGTTGTTTAAAAAAATCTCAAATCAAGATGTGTGACCTATGTTATTATATTAAGATTGATGAAAAAAAACAACGACGAATGCAAAAAATAAGGGAATTATACAGGCAATATCAGTTGAATAAAGTATTCACTGACGCTTATCACTGGATTATATTTTTTAAATTTAACTTTTTTACATGTTTTAAGCACTAAACATTGATTTTGAAGTCTAATATTTTCACAGCTTAGTCTATTTGCACCATCAACCATTTAGGTAGCATTTAGGATTTGACAGTTGAGATTTTTTAATAAACACAATGTTGAACAATTGAAATAATTCTTGCCTTATCCCAACATGGATAAACACTTGATTGACATTGCTTTACCATGAAGCTATGAAAAAAATCTCACAGAAACTCTCGTGTAGGAATCGAACCCACGAGAGTCTGGTCATCAAGAGATCGTGGATTGGATTCCTGTACCCGAGAATGTCTGTGAGATTTTTTTCTCAGCTTCTCGGTAAAGCACTGTCAATCAGTGTTTATCCATGTTGGGATAAGGCAAGAATTATTCCAATTATTTATCTACCTAAGACAAAATCATTTAATTGATAAATGTTGAACAATGTTCTAAACACTGCTAAAGGGTCGCTATTTCATTTCATTATGAGCTTACTTTTCAGGATGTGGAGTTGAGCGAGAAATATCATGTAACCATGGTAACAATTGAAATTTCTCATGTGGGAAACGTGTCACAGTGTGTTTGATAATCTGCTGTAAAGTTGGATCTGGGGTATTTTTGGAAATATAAACTAATAATAATAATAATTATAGTAATAATATTAATACTACACAAAATTTACATAGCGCTTAATTAAAAAAAAAATCAAGGTGCTTTACAACATAAGACATAACAAAAAAAAAAATAGATCAAATTAATAGAAAGTGCAAAATAGTTATATTCGTGGACCCCATTGGAAATAAGCCTTGTCGGCTTTCATGGGCTATCCAGTCATGAATGTTGCTACTGACAAATAAATCAAATCAAATCAAATCAAATCAAAACTAAAAAAGTGAAAATAACAAAACATCAAAACAAGCATAACGAAATACAAAAAAGTGAAGGAAGATGTGGCAAAAAATTAACTTATTGACTGTTGAAGAGAACGGTTTTTAATCTTGATATAACGTCATATGAAAATTTGTGTGCATAGCGATCTTTTTATTTTTGTGTGTATATAGTGTATATTCAAAGACAAGAAATTGTATTTGAATAATTCTTGCCTTATCCCAACATGTATAAACACTGATTGACAGTGCTTTACCGAGAAGCTGAGAAAAAAAAATCTCAGGCATTCTTGGGTAGGAATCGAACCCACGATCTCCTGATGACTAGACAGGTGTCTTACCACTAGACCACCGAGAGCCGGATTTTTTCTCAGCTTCTCGGTAAAGCACTGTCAATCAGTGTTTATCCATGTTGGGATAAGGCAAGAATTATTAAATTATTTGTCTACCCAGCACAAAATCATTCAATTGAAGAAATTGTATGTCATTATGTAAAAAGAATCTATATGGCGGTTTTAATTTTCGTTTCCTTGTTACATTACATGTCATTGGAAAGGGATGTGGACATTGATTTTCGCAAACCGATTTCCCTTCGCAATGTTTATGGATATCATTTTCAAGAAATAACCGTGTTTTGACAGAGTATAACTACAATTACCTCATTAAACATAATTAGCATTATATGCTTTCTCGAATTTCCTCGAAATTTACCGATATATGATGTTTGATTAAGTCAGCCATTTTCTGAAACGTTCTTGAGAATTTTACGCATATTTTATCTCGAACTCCATTACATCTTGTATATTTTCTTTTTAATGTTGCAAATTATGTGTTAAAAAACTTAACCCCAATTGTATTGCTGTTTGGGGAAATAAATGAAGAACATAAATAAGATAATGTTGTAATGATTTACCATTATTAAAGCATGATACACAACTTTACAGTAATTACGCATTTTTCTTGTAAACGCCATTACATCTTTCATATTTCGTTTTCAATTTTGTAATTACATCACCTTGAATTGGTATGCAATTAACTCTCATAAAATGTTTTAGGCAAATAGATTACTTTCCTTTCTCAATGCACTGTGGGTATCTGGAGAGGATACGCTATATAAATTGCATAATCATTATTATTTTTTTTTAAATATTTTTATATAATATTTAGCTTGATAATGAAGCAATCTCGAATAAATTAGGTCGATTCTCTCGTTGAGCGTGGCAGTAATCGAGGGCTCTTGAATGATCATTGCATAAGGAAGGGAAATAGTCAAAAGGCAATGAAAAGTGAATAAATATTCATTGCACTCTTGACCATTAACCTTCTCGAATGCTTTCATCCCATAAGGAACAAGTCAGCTGCATGAGATCCACTACTAACCATCATTTGTATTTATATTTATGGTGCAAAATTCATCATTTTCACAGTAAAATACCAAATTTGTATTAAATTAAAAATGTAAACATGAAAGTAGGGGATTCTACATAGCATGAAGACATCCTACAGATAAAATTTGAGGGAATGACATTTTTTGGGGAAAAGTAACATTTTATATCACTGATATAAATGATGAATGCATGGTCAATTGTGCAACTATGACGTCATCAGTTGCCATTTTTTCTAGATATTTAAGCATTCATAACTTTTATTATTATTTGTCCGATTTTGCTCAATTATTTTTGTTCTATTTATCTTAATGTGTTGCTCCTGTTGAATACATATTATTTTGGGGTAGACCCTCCTTTTACAGCTATATTATCTAAATTCTATACACAAGGCATGTAGCAGTGAGGTGGCGGGGTGACAAATGGGCATGTACGCTAAAACGTTGATACGCTTCGATAAACGGATCTATAATATAATCCAAACAGTATTCTATACCGGCGGAAAATAACAATAGCACTTTTCATAAAGTCACTATGCCAACCAACAGCCATGACACGTATACCGCTGGAATGGTAATGTACCATGACGACTAAGATATGCTGGTAGACAGTGCATTGTGCATGCATGCGTTTGACAAAATAATGAACGTTATTCATATTTCAACCCGTCGGTTAATCATGATTTATTAAGGACCAAAAACTAATCCATGTGACGAGTGCAACGGTGACAATAATCATTTTATTTTTGGATTAGCGGAATATGGATGCAAGAAAGCTAAAAAAAAAATTAAATGTTACAAATTTGTGCAGTTTGTTTGTAAGGTAAGGGGCCTGTAACATAAAAGATGCAATTAAACTTACGATAAATATTAATTACAAGTCTATGGCAAATTGTGCACTAAAGGGATGCAATTAATTGCAAAACGAATTGTATCTCTTTATGTTACAGGCCCAAAGAACTGGTATTTCCAGAAAGGAATCTATGAAATGATCATTTGCTCGGCTTGGATAAAACGGAATGTTTTTCAAACGTCTTTGTGCAAACATTCAACCTGTTCAATGTTAATTTTCATGCTGAGCTTATCTAATACATGAAAGAAATGTTTTATAGTATACTGCGATATATTTTGTTTGCATTGTCAACAACATATTTATATCTATAAGCCGTAAAATTAATTCGAGCGCAAATTCAATGCTCCTTTAATATGCCATCGAAGTAGGGATGGGTTCGTGATTTTCGCACAGTAGAATATATTTGACGTACAAATTACATTGTCCCAAAATGATATTAATTCTCCGAAAGTCTTTAGACCCCGTTTGTCATTTCAGCGACTTCAATATGTGAGATTCATATCATAGTAATAATGTACTTAAAATCATTTGAGAAACAAATAAACCATAACTAATTAATGATTGTCCATTCAAAAGACATAGGCCTATATAAAAAGTATATAAAAGAAGACCATGAATCAACAAGATTCATCCAAAAGTGGATGCAAGATAAATATGTCTATATAATATTTGAAGAGAAAAGTAAAATTTTGTGGAAATCAAAAATTAAAAAAAAAATCAACTATATAAAAAACTTTTAAATAGATTGTAGGATTTTGCTAAAAAAATTCACAGTTATTCTTTATTTTTTATTCCAGTGAGAGCACATCAATATCTGGGTGAAGTTTCCATTTCAAAACAAAACTGTTATTTCCGAATTACAATATTTCCTAGTATAGATTACCAATAAATTGTTAAAGGGAAACTTCACCCAGACATTGATGAGTGCTCAGTGGATGAGGAAAATACAATTGTCAATCTGTGAAAATTTGAGCAAAATCCGACAATCCATTCAAAAGTTATGAATTTTCAAAGTTTTTATTTACACCCTCATGGGCTCCTCAAATTGGCAACATACATGCACAAAATGGCTGCCAACATGGAGAACTCTCCATTCACTTTGTACACAGAATTTCACATTTTCTTCTTTGTCTAGAGAAGTAGACAAAATTGTACTTTTCTCTTCAAGTATGATATGGACATTTTGATTCTGCATGCATTTTGGAATGAATTTTGTTGATTTATTGTCTACTTTTCCAGAAAAATAAGAAAATGTGAAATTCTGTGTACAAAGTGAATGGAGAGTTCTCCATGTTGGCACCAAATTTGTGTCTGTACGTTGCCAATTTAAGGAGCCCGTGAGGGGTTTAAATCAAAACTTTGAAAATTCATAACTTTTGAATGGATTGTTGGATTTTGCTCAAAATTTCACAATTTGATCATTGTATTTTTCTTCATCCACTGAGAGTGCATCAATGTCTGGGTGAAATTCCCCTTTAATGTTATCAGTTTATGTTTGCATGATTTGTCGTGTCTGGACGTGTTATCACATTCGGGTCAGAAACGAATCTGTTTCACCTTTTTTCTGCTCTCTGGCAACTGAAGAAGAAAGCAGACTATCCTGTTAATTTTGCTTTTTCCTGCCTGGATAATTAATAGCATTATTTTATGCCAATTTTGGTTTATTGCATCTTATCCAATGATGATAAATGTAAAGATATCATACGATTGTTAACTGTATTTTGCCAAAACGATTTATTTAATCCGAATAATAGGTATGGAGACTTCGGAAATAATTTGGTAATCAATCATATTGATTTTATTAAATGAATCAAATGAATTAATCTATAATGATAATGCAAATAAAAATACCCGGAGTCGTCATTCTCATTTTTTGTATAAAAAAAAAGAAAAAAAAGGAGTAAAACATTTGATTTCAGTTGCCAACGTTTTTCAAAACTCATAACAAAAAATATCAAGTCATCTCAATGAAAACATGTATAAACTTAAGTTAAAAGAAGAATATCCTAAATTTGGGGTTTTCAGGAAGTATCAATATTGGTCTTTAGAAAACATATTTCATGGTCAGAAAATATATCATATAATTCTAATTACTCAATTCATCTATAGAGGTGAAGTTGTAAATCCATTATTCTAGATTTTTACCCCCCCCCCCCCATAAAAAAAAACCCACAAACTATGAAGTCAAATTCAATTAAAACATACAAAAACATAGATATATCCAAAGGTTAAAGATTACAGGAAATAATCTGTGATAATATAGTTACGAGTCATGAAAGCAGACAATTTGTGTAGCATTCGTAGTAATATTCATTGTTTTCACTATTATAATATACATTTTCGCGTCATACAAAAAAAATAAGCATAGCTTTCTTACACGAGTACTCCAATTTTTACTCAGTTTTTATTTCTATTTATCCTTTTTGTTTTCTTTAAAAAAAAATCTATTGCTTGGACATTCCGTTTAACTCCTGATTTTTTTTTTAGACAAGACCAGGTATGTTTTACACCTGCATGGTAAAGTCATATTCAGTAATTTCTTAATCGGCTGTCAGTACCAATTTCTCAAATATTTTCAACAAAGTGCTTAAATTTTAAATTATATTATCGAACAATAATTGGCTCGATTATCAGCTAAGAAAAGTCCTATGTTGGAAGGGTTAAGAGTCAATCTTGATCAAATACATGAAGAAATACAATGTACAAACATTGATTCGATTACTAAAACTAAGATCTTTTGTATTGGTAAAAGCTTTTGAAAGATATTTTAATTCATGTACATGCCGACTGCATTTTTACAAATTACACTCCGCCAAATATATAGGTTTGAGACCGTGCACTATCAAATCTGTTATATGAAGTTTAATATTTCTGGATGTACTGCAAATAAAACTGTCTTGCTTTTACTTGTATGTTTTCGTACAAGGGGCCCTGTATTATAAGCAAAACGCTGCTTCTTTATAGGGTTCCAACCATTTTATATTACTTGTATACCTTTGCATATGTCATGTATGTTGTGATTTTTATATGGTTAAATAAAGTTTAATTGAATTGAATTGTTATCAAACTAACTACAATTTTTTCACATACTTAGTGATTTCAATTGTTGCATAGTCTTTCGCTTCATTACACATGCTGGAAAGTGAGCCCATAGTGAAATGAAACAAATCCCAACTTTCTTTGAGTTATGCCAATAGGCGGGTTTACTAAATATATTCAATTTTCATGCATACCTCTAACACAAAGGTTGTTCTTTACAACCCGAAAGCTTGCCTGACATAGCAACAAGTAATGTATGCAAACTGGATTCCAATTATTGTAGTCTTATTGTTATCAACCGGTCTATGCATGGAATACCATGCACGTATCTAAGTTAAACGCACATAAATATGAATTTATAAGTAAACCCGCCTATTGGTCTATTCGGTAAAGCTTCGATTTAATCAATGTTGTATCTAAAAACGTTTGTTTGGATCAATAGTCTAATCCGTCTCCTGAATAGAAGAAGATGATCAACATTATACAGGAATATGAAAACAAAAATATCACTTAAATCTATCGTGTCCCGGTGTCTGCAAATACGGCATATCTCCAACATGGCAAGGTAGGCCTACTTAGATTTTGACTTCAGGTTTTTACGATGCTTATCTGTATAAGCGAATCAAATGGTAAAAATGCAATGAAGAAAATAAACATCGAATATCCATCGCTCTTTGAACCATTAATTCGTCAAATACAAAAATATATGAAGAAAGCTTTCCTTTCCATATACGTTAAAATGGTTCTCCGCCATTGTGTACACAGTCATCAGCAGGAAATGACATACGGCGACGCCCGGAGTTCGGGCGTGCAAGCTTCATGGCACTCGCTCATGACAGTGATTAGATTGGTGAAATTACTGTGCGACGCGATATCATAAACTGTTATTAAATCACACTCGTGGGTTAATGAAATTGTTTCTAAGCTGGCAAAGGCTAAAATGCATGTAAGTGAATCAAAATGCTTACTATGATACACAATCAGATGGTTGATCATAAAGTTCGCATTTGTATTAGCCCTGTTAGCAACAACGTGAAAGTGTACATGACCTAAATGTAGTTTATCTTTATTATACACGCCAATTCTGATACCGTCTTAGTATGACAATTTCGACTTGATTGCATGCTGAATTACTCATATTGAAGCACTTATTTAATTGGTTCAATAATTCATTTTAAGTCAATGGGATGTTTCACAATATGTGTCATAAACTATGGACCAAAACACAAGCGATCCGTACGACAGCCATTGTTTTCAGTTTGTCAATTCAGCCATATTTTAAATTGATTTAAAAACAATTAAGACGTCATTATACAGTGAAAATCTGGAATTGCGATATCAATAAGGAATTTAATGTACTATGACATGCCTATATAACGTGTATAAAATTATTTGTTACTTAATAATTACCTTAATTTAATTCATATACCAAATTACAATTATCAGCTGTAAAAAATGTTGAATATAAATTTATGTAAAATATTTCTTAACTGTTGTGAAGGTACTGATCGATTATGTCGTACTGGATTATTTCTTTACAACAATCTATGAAAAAAAAATGAAAACCTCCACTGAGGTCCTACCTATTATTACAGTAAATCATTAAATGATGAACTTGTGCACGTTATAGGCAGGCAACACGAACATAATGACGCCGGAGTTTCGGGCACAGTAGACGTGTTGGTTTCGCATCGTGCCCCGAGAATCTCCAACCATTTTCCCAATTCAAACCGACCCGGCCGCGACCGGGCTCTTTCAGGCGGTATCCAAAAGCAATTTCCGACGGAATCAGACGTTCGGACAAATAGGTCAATATCAGTTTTCGCTTTTCATGAGTATTTGCTATAGATATAGATAGACCCATCTCTTGGTATGACAGTAAATTATGACTTGTAAATAAATTTACATTTACGAACATACAGTCATAAATGAGTAAATTTGAATGCTTGATGGAAATATACTAAGTAATGTGTACATTTTGAATGCATGATGGGTTTGAATACAAAATAAAGAAGCATTTTATATAGGCCTACATATTGTCTGTGAGTATATAACAATTTGTTTGGATTATGTTGTATTCTCTATGAGGACTTTCTTTTCGTAAATGGAATGAGTACATCATAATAATTCTAACAGGGAAATGGTCAGGCTACTTTTTATCATACTCTTGTATAATTATTTTAGGATGCAAAGTCTGATTTTCGTTCCTTCTCATGATGAGCATTGAAAGAGATAGTGGAATTCTTCTCCAGTCTTTACTTGTAGAACTGCAAAGTGGACCTTGAGTTTGATCAGTTGAGATTGCACTAGACCAATTATTATTCACATACAGGTTAATTGTGTGATCTGCAGCGAAATTTACCTCGGAGTACAAATATCTTCATATCCGGAGTAAAAATTATTCGGAAGAAAAATCTATCTATTTCTATTTTTTTTTTACTATTTGTTTTTTAGATATGGGGTCTGTAACATAAAATATGCCATTAAACTTACGGTAAAAATTTCATTTTCATTTTTTATTTCACACAATATAAAAATTGGAAAGTAAATGCAATACACATAATTGTTTTTTCTCAAAATACCAAGTTTTTAAAAATCATACGTTAACGTAAAATCCTAGTTTTTAATATAAAAGAAAACAGCAGAAATGTATATTTTGTGGAAACGGAGAGACCCGCTAAAAAGCTATGCTTGTGTGGGCTTCTCTACATTACATGATATACAAGTAGCATTTTTTAATGTATAATATAGATGAAGAAAGGAAGAAAAGGGAGAAATTAATCATAAGTCTATGGCAAAATGTGTACTCTAGAGGTACGATCAATTGTTATTTTATCGTATCTCTTTTATGTTACAGGCCCACGTGCAGGTAAAGATTATAGCATAATTATGAAAAGTTTGACTGTGAATGAAAAGGAATCGAAACTATATGACCATCGATACTTTGGGCTATCTGCAGTAATGCTAAAATTAACTATTTTAACCGCAAATTCACTTCATTCAATATCTTTTCTTTTTCTTAAATTTTTATTCTATATACCATCAGTTCCAAAAAATAACGGTAAGCAACAAGAAATATGTAATACATTACAGTAAAAATGAAAAGAGCAATAATGTATACATGACAAGAATAAGGAAACACAAGGAAATTGTATTAAAATTTTTTTTTTTTTAATGTATAACATGTTGTGATTAAAAATGTTGAATACATCGAAAGTAATACAGTACGGAAATGCAGAATGTTTTCATATTCTTCCATTTTCCTAATTTACATAGTGTTCTTTAGACGACTAACAAAAGATAAAGTGAATATTAAATATTCTGTTTTCAGAATGCAATAGGATGAATTTCTTTTATCATAATATTGCATATAAGTTTGCAAATTTCAAGGTAAAATCTTCTGCAACTGGAGTTCTGTTGGATTTACTCACATCTTATAAATAAGGATTAAAAATTTTATGGCAAAAATGTCACTCCCTTATTAGGCCTCTGACTATATCAAGTTCCGTGAGTAAGAATTATGTTTGTAAAATACAAGATTTCTTGTAAAACAAATTTCAGATAAGAAGGATGAAAATGCAAGTTCAATGCAAAAAGCTTTGGACATTTAAATCAATCAAATCGACTGTTGGGCAATTTTTTTCCACATAATCTATTACTCTTGATTTGCCACATCATTGGGCTATTTTTGTCGGCTGAACCAACTGTTGACCAAGGTATTGCTCAATAAAATTATTGTTTGGTGTCTTGGAAATTGATTCATTGTGACGCATTAGGCTATTAAAAAAAGTTGTCTGGTTGCCCTACACCGAACGACCCTCTGAAAGTGGCCCGACCTAATTTTGTTTTTGCTTTTCACTCAGAAAAAAACCGCAGAAAACTGTTATATAAACATGAAAAATACAACCTGAAAAGCCATTTTCTTAAATCAAACTTAAGATCGAAATTATAAAATACCAACTGAAAAGTCATTTCAAACACTTATTGGCTGTTCACTCAATTTTAAGTCCTATTTTCTAAATGGTCAGAATTTGAAAAAAAAAATGATTAAAAAAAACTTTTCCGACCGACCGATGCTTTATTTTAAAAAAGGCATTCATGGGCAACCACACAATTTTTTCTTAGCATTAATATGTGCTTAAAATTACGATGAAAACATTACCCAACCATTGGTTGGGTTGATATTTGCTCGTCATTTTCAGTGTACTAATCCCTAAATTTATGGATGAAATCAAGATCATAATATTCGTAAAATGTTTCACTAAAATGCTGAATATAAATCCCGTGATATTTCAATGTTGACTTATTATAGGGGGTGTTGCTCAAAAGTTGCAATTGATCGCAAGTTGCAGTTGATCGAAACGCGCCAATCAAACTCACTGTTTCATACGCGTCTTGTTAAATGCGCATACCGTGCACGAATGAAAATACGCGTTACAATTTGCAATGTTGCAGTTGATTTGCAGTTGATTTTGAACAACACCCCATAGACTTACAGGCTAAAAAGAGGACAGTGCGTTTTGACTCCACAGCTACATGATTTGCAAAGGTATTAGGCCTATGCTAAAATTGTAAAATCCAAATATTTACTTACACGATATAAACTATTTTCGAAAAGTAAAGTCGGTCAAAGGACAATAGATGCATTCGCAGTGAACTGTGCGTACACAACAATCACAAACTGGTTCCGATTTGAATAGCATTACAAGCGAGCATTGAAAAGGTGTTCGACTTAATTTTTCGGAAATAGTTTATATCGTGTTTTCCCTTAATTTATGGATGAAATCAAGATCATAATATTCATAAAATGTTTCACTAAATGCTTGATATAAATCCCATGAATGTCAATGTTGACTTATAATTATATAGGCTTTAATACTGGCGAAAAAAAGGAGCAGTGCTTCATATTTGACTCAACAACTATGATTTGCAAAGGTAATATAAAATCCAAATAATTACAATGCTCAAGTCATGTTCTATTTCAACTCAGCTGTATATACAACACGATGTTTCTAAGCTTTTACACCATACATCAAAAAAAGTTTCATGCAATGTACCCATGGAGGGAATTAACCCGTTTTTAGATATAGCCCTTTATTTATTTAAACTCTAAAATAGGTAATGTCATGAATTCAGAGATACTAAAACGTGAGACGATGATAATTATGAATGCACATTCAAACAAAATATCCTGATAAAAAATGTATTTAACCATACTTTTGAACACAGCCAGTCATCAAAAAAAAATCAGGCGCATATAAATATGGAGCCGAGGGCAGAGAGCGTGCACCCCAACCCCCGTATAATTTTGGTGGAAAATTTCTATGTTTGAACTCCATTTTGCCCCGTTCAAATGCAATCCTGTCTGTCTATAATTCCATTGCATCGCTGTATAAAGAAAATTATAATCATAACAATATACTACATACCCTTTGTAGATTCCTCAGGAATTAATCTCACTGGCCCGTATTCTGATAGCAGGTTTAACTTAAACTAGAGTTTAAATCTGTGGTTTAAGTATGGGAAGCCAAAAGAGGCTTGAATCTATAACAGTTGGTGTTTAATTTACCAGCTCATTTGGCACTCATACTATTAAAAACTGTCTTGGAATAAAAACTTAATTAGTTTTCTACATTATTAGAGCATGGGAAAAGAGAGCAGTTGACATAAGAATTATTCAGTTTAAATAAAGTGTTGGAACTTTGGGCTTCCCATACTTAAACCACAGATTTAAACTCTAGTTTAAGTTAAACCTGCTATCAGAATACGGGCCAATGTGATGACCAAGATTGATGCCCATATTCACAAGACAGGAATGCAATCAACACTGATGGTGCATCTCCACCCGGGGCAGCCGTTATCGGAGCATAGAGGGTCTGTATTACCCTCTATGATCGGAGCGGGTTGTGTGTGTTGTGGACAGGGCCGACGTTGTGTGTCTCTTTAATATTAGAGTCCACGTGTGTCTATGTGTGCACGTGTGGGTGTGTCGTAGTACTCAAAGGGGAATCCCCGATTTACATCGCATTTTGATTGGTCGACGCCGTTACCGTGTCTCGCGATGTGATCCATCTCATTGGTCAAGACACCCCGTAGTAACTATAGACCAGTCAGAACAGACTCGGCTCATTCATTCCATCGCCTCAACCAGGTCTGAACTTGAATGCATGACGTCATTCCGCCCACATGATTTTTGGCGCGGAATGAATGACTTGATCGGATAGTTTC
>BQKZ01007717.1:0-24035 GCA_036244855.1 Temnopleurus reevesii | reverse complement strand
GGGGGGGGGGGGGGGGGGTCTTTTTTTATAGTGTTTAATGTCAGTGCAAAAAACCCTCTTATACAGCGCTCCTGAATACTTCTGCAGTCTGCTTTTTGAGCCAGTTTCACGCAGTTTCATTCCAACTTTGGGGCCTTTTCAAAGATTTTTTCATAGATGTGTGATCGCAAATGATTTAATACTATAGATATAAAACATTGTCCTAGTTCTCTGCCCCCACCAATTTACA
Source organism: Temnopleurus reevesii (assembly GCA_036244855.1). Taxonomy (NCBI): domain Eukaryota; kingdom Metazoa; phylum Echinodermata; class Echinoidea; order Temnopleuroida; family Temnopleuridae; genus Temnopleurus; species Temnopleurus reevesii. Next base: position 23,806 of record BQKZ01007717.1, on the reverse strand, counting down.
TTTTACCTTGTTTTAAGGAACCATGACATTTTTGCCCTCCAAAGTCACTCTTAATTTCATGTTTTTGTTTATTCCATGTAGAATATAAGTACGTGTGAGGGTTCTACTATCTCCTGTCACAATGTGCAGTATGTGGTTAACATTGGGCAGAAATGCAAGAAAAGTGAGGAGAAACTCATCTTGAAAGGCATTACGTGAGTATTTCAAGTCACGTTATGTTTGTATCATCTTAATATTAAGATTGTATGGAATGTCTTTTTTAGAAAAGATTCAGTAAGTTACATACGTGACAAGAGTCTTGTTTATCTACTTGAGAGAGATGATTTGTTATTCACAAGAGGTCACTTGGATTAGTCTCTCATTCTTACAGTGTATGCTAAATGAGTTCAAAGAAATGAGTGAATAGGGGTTATTTCTGCCCTACTGCAATTCAAGACCCCTGTGGATCCTGTCTGTCTACGTTTCAATAGCTCAAGGCCACATGATAGAAGAAGTGGCCATCTTATATGCCTAATTTACTTTCCCTTCTTCTAGAAGGTCGAATAGATTTACACAGCTAATCTGTGATGTGCAGGAAAATTTTGCTGTATCAACATTCATTTTTTATTTGTATTTTTTATGATCTTACTCGATCTTACCCTCAAGAAAGTTCACATTAATTTGTTAATCACAGTATGTCACTTTAATTATAGGCTTTATTCTTATGCTCAATTAGAAATTACATAAGATCAGAAATGACTGAATAGAGGGAGTATGCACCCATGGATGTAGGATTTATCCACCTGAGGCATTATTTTTGTTTAAAAAATTCTCAATTGGCAGATCCTAAATGCTACCTAAATGGTCTATCGTGTATGTAAAGGAGCTCTGTGAAAATATGGGGCTTCAAAATCAATGTTCAATGCTCCAAAAAGCTAAAATTAAAGGGGAACTACACTCGGACATTAAATTGCTATCATTAAATAAAGAAAAATAATATGAACAAATTGTGAAAATTTGAGCAAAATCGGATGGTCCATTCAAAAGTTATGAATTTTCAAAGTTTTGATTTACACCCTTCAAGGGCTCCTTAAGTTGGCAAACGTACAGGCACAAAATGGCTACCAACATGGAGAACTCTCCATTCACTTTGTACACAACATTTCACATTTTCCTCTTTTTCCAGAAAAGTAGACAAAATTGTCTTTTTTCGGTTTTATATTATAGCCCCATCAATACTGCAAGCATTCTAGAAAGAACAGTGTTGATTCCTCATTTGAAATATGATATTTCATAATTTTCAATAAATTTATATACTAAGTGAATGAAGAGTTCTCCATGTACATGTATGACATCACAGATTATGCTAATTGGCTATACGTTGCCAGTTCAAGGATGCCCAGCACAGGTGGAAATGATAACTTTGAAAATTCATAACTTTTGAACGGGTCATGCTCNCTACTGCAATTCAAGACCCCTGTGGATCCTGTCTGTCTACGTTTCAATAGCTCAAGGCCACATGATAGAAGAAGTGGCCATCTTATATGCCTAATTTACTTTCCCTTCTTCTAGAAGGTCGAATAGATTTACACAGCTAAACTGTGATGTGCAGGAAAATTTTGCTGTCTCAATATTTGTTTTTTATTTTTTATTTTTTATTGTCTTACTCGTGTTTGATCTTACTCTTAAGAAAGTTCATGTTAATTTGTTAATCATAGCATGTCATTTTTAATTATCAATCCTTATCTAGGCTTAATATTCTTCTGCTCAATTAGAAATTACAAAAGATCAGAAATTAGTGAATAGAGGGAGTATGCACCCATGGCAGGAGGCTACAAACCCCAATTGCACAAATGCCTGGGGCAACAAAATTGATCCATCGGACAAGTAAATGAAATTGTCACTTGCCCATATTAACATGAATTAATTGCCCATATGGGCAAGTAATGGTTTTGAAATCAAAGAGTATAAATTACTGACTGTCAGTGAATTTGTTGTGAGAATCTATTTGCAAGATGTGCTTTTGTTTGCTTTTATGTATTGGGCAACAGAAAATGATGTTTGGGCAAGTAGTCCAAAAAATTCTTGTAGCACCCTGCATGGACCTAGGAGTTATCCACCTGAGGCATTAATTTTGTTTAAAAATTCTCAATTGGCAGATGGTAAATGCTACCTAAATGGTCTATCGTGTATGTAAAGGAAGCTGTGAAAATATCGTGCTTCAAAATCAATGGGGAATTAAAGGGGAACTACACTCAGACATTACAGTAAATTGCTATCATTAAATGAAGAAAAATAATATGAACAAACTTTGAAAATTTGAGCAAAATCAGATAATCCATTCAAAAGTTATGAATTTTCAAAGTTTTGATTTACACCCCTCAAGGGCTCCTTGAATTGGCAAACGCACAGGTACAAAATGGCTGCCAACATGGAGAACTGTCCATTCACTTTGTACACAAAATTTCACATTTCCCTTTTTTTCCAGAAAAGTAGACAAAATTGTCTTTTTTCGGTTGAATATATTATAGCTACATCAATTCTGCAAGCATTCCAGAAAGAACGGTGTTGATTCCTCATTTGAAATGTGATGTTAAATCATTTTCAATAAATTCATATACAAAGTGAATGAGGTGTTCTCCATGTATGACATCACAGATTATGTTAATTTGCTATACGTTGTCAATTCAAGGATGTCCAGCACAGGTGGAAATGCTAACTTTGAAAATTCATAACTTTTGAACAGATCATCCAATTTTGCTCAAACTTTCACAGTTTCTTCATCTGATTTTCTTCCTTTACTAACCATACAGTATTGTCTGGGTGTAGTTCCCCTTTAAACATATGACCTGTATAACTGCAGGAATAAAGCGTCCGTGGTACACATTATTCAATTTTCGCAGTTATCTTGAAAATGCCTGTATAACTTCCTTCTAACTTGCGTTCTTTGTTGTTGTTTTTTTATCATTATTTATGTAATGAGATAGAGCTGATTTGTCAAAACAAAATTTAATGTTGATTCTCTCATGTAATACTGTATAAATATCCACTTTTTTAAAATTTCATGCATAAATATTTTGGAAACTGAATAAGAGGATTGAATTCAATTTCTGGTTCCACTTTCTAATTACTAAGTTTACAGTGTAAGACTACAAATCAAATACAGTTCTGACTGTTTTTTATCCTTAATTTCTTGTCCATCATCAACACAGATCAAAAATTAAAGTTCTATTTGATATTGGCAACTAACTTGGCACATTGCAAAGCAGCCATGTCCTCTTTACACCATGTTTACTTAGTACACAGTTGTATGTTTGTTTGGGTAGGGCAAGATTACTAAATTATCGTCCATTTTAATTAATTACTCACCATTTCATTGTTTTTATTTCAGAGGAGTATTTGAGCCGGGAATGAACGCCATAATGGGACCTACCGGGAGCGGTAAAACATCGTAAGTACAGTTATGTTATTAGTTTCATCATTCACGATTTCAGTGTATGTTTATTGTAATCATTTCAATTTATTATTCGCAAATAATTGTACTACATAATGACATTTCCATTTTGGTAATTGATATCCAGGAGATCTCATGCAGGTATCAATCTTGTTTTTAATCATATCGTAAATTATGTATGTTTGTATGTTTTTTGCTTTGAAACCAAATTCATAGATATACTTTTACTGTCTTCATTACTTCTCCAGATAAAATATTGGGCAATTTCATAAATTGGACAACCTGGATGTTCATCTGACCTCTTTTTCTCCTATTTTACTTCAGTTTATGAACTCATGAAGAAATAATCATTTCACCTCTTTTGGCACCTGGTTCACATTCCTGCACATATATATATATATATATATTATATTTCACAGGAGTCAGAACAGAGCAAACCATCTCAATCAAATAGCCTACTGTTCTGATGAATTTAAATGACATTAGTCAGGAGCGGATCCAGGGTTTTGTTAAAATTAAATATTCTTAAATGCGATTTCCTGGCATATAAGACCATATTTCTACAAAAAAATATAAAGTGAGTGATATACCGCCTAATTACCTCTCATTTTTCACTTTTTCTTTCATTTTTTTTGGCCAAAAAATGGGGGGGGGGGGGGTGCGCCGGGCCCCCACCCCCCTGGATCTGCTACTGTTGATCAATTTTGAAGTAAATTAGATATGAACAATGAGAATGGATGTCAGGATGGTCCCCAAATGCTGGTTGTCCGTTTTTTCAAATTTATGGAATTGCCCATTTTTAGTAATAAAGTATTAAAGAGAAAATATGCATGGATATTAAACATGTTAGAAATTGACACAGAGCTGTTTTGTATATTGTAGGTCAAGTACCAATCTCATGCAGTGCGAAAAGTCAGAACTTTTATAACAAATTATTTTCATTTATTCATGCATGGCAATACATTTTCCAACGGGTTTAATGGTGCGCATTGTATGCCTTGCAGCCATGCCGTGCCCAAACATCTGTTAACAATTGGCAAGTACCCTAACCCACATTTATGCAATGACTGGGTTTGTTGTGATAAGATCTGACTAAGTGCTAACAATTAAATATAATCATTTGTAGGTCAAAGTGGAATAAGTTACCTGTTATTATTGATTCCATCGTTATTCATGGCTAGATTGCTTTGCATAATGAAGAGGTTTTATGGGGTCATTGGTATATGATGAATGAATGATGTGGAAAAGTAAAGCAAGCAATTTGTGTATTATTTTTTGCAAGTTATGAGTGTTTTGATGAAACTTAAATTCATTTTTTTTCTAACAAAGGAATGTTATTGGATTACTTTGTAATCTATGACTCTTCAAGCTTCAATTGATATTTTCATACAGTTGTTTTGTTCTGTTGAAATTACTATCCATCCATTTTGACAATGAAATGAATTATGAATGTGAGTCTAAAAAGGTTGTGAATATCCTTATAGAATATTGCAAAAACACACAAAGCAAACAAAGTTCTCTTGAGATACCCTATAAAACAGCTTGAGCTGTAATTTAAAATTATTCTTTATTAATATTTTCATTCATAATACATGAAAGAAAAGCTTATAACTTGAAAAGGCATTTTGAAATATTATTAGCAGCTACCTTTTGATTTGTTATTTTCATTTTTCGCATGAAAATTAAAACCATTCTGGTCTTACTACATGTAGACAAGCTTTATCGATTTTAATTGGAAAAAAATCATACCCAAAGGGATAAAGAACAGTCCTGTAATCTCGATCAGGAATATATTTGTAATATTGTGGATCATCTGCCAAATCTAAGATAGCTGTATGTCTGAAAGATTCATATCGTAATGTTTAAAACAAGAAGTGAAGGTTTATTTTTCTTTAAAATTTGCCAGATTATCTCCAACTTCAAAGGCATAAAGTACGTTGATAGACCATAGTCAGAAGAATGTTTTTAAAATCAATTTTTGTGATTCTTACCACATTTTATATGGAAAATAAAAATAAGAAGGCGAAGAAATGCGGAGAAACATATCAAAATTACCCTTCAATGTTCATTTTGCATGCTGTCTATTTTCCTACCATCCGATACCATCCTTTAATGATGGCATTCATTTGAAAACCACCATTTTTTCAATTTTATTTTATTTCTGTAGCTTGATGGATATCATGGCTGGCAGAAAAGAGAAGAACAGAATCAGAGGACACATTTTGAATTCCAAAAATACAAAATACATTTAGATCAAGGCTAACTGAACGTGAAAAAAATAGCACTCATTTGATAAAGATACATTTGTTTGTTTTAATTTCTATTGTAACTTCATGGACGCCATGGCTGGCAGAAAAGAAAAGAAGGGAGTGAGAGGAGATGTCTTGATTAATGGTAATTCCAAAAAATAGAAAATACATTTAAATCATTGTTCTGACTCAAAAAAATAATAGCACTCATTTGATGAAGATACATTTTTTTTAATTTTATTTTTATTATAGCTTCATGGATATCATGGCTGGCAGAAAAGAAAAGAAGGGAGTGAGAGGAGATGTCTTGATTAATGGAAATGATCTCCCTAAAAACTTCAAGTGCTGCTCAGGATATGTTGTACAGGTAATCCAATAATTACATTCATATTTATTCAATTCAAAAGTTAAAAAAAAAAAAGGCAATTTAATGTACAAGGTAAAATATACAAATAAAATAAAATGAGGAAACACCTAAAAAGAACAGAGTCATATGTGATTCTGCCACCAAATGTACATAAAAAATGAACCAAATGTTTCTCCAGCGACCATTGCTCCAGTAAAGTGAATCTTGGGATTAGGATTGTGATACGGTGTATTGTATGCCTCATAATATGGAGAGAAGTGGAGAATAGCAGTATGAGGACCTAGGTGAAAGCCGGGGTTTCCAGTGTGCATTGAAGTCCTGTCCTCCTGCCATTTTCAAGTCAACATCAGACTTCAATGCACACTCGAAACCCTGGCTTTCACCTAGTTCTTCATGATTCCTGTTTTTGCCAAATGCTTAGAATAACGAACATTGTACTGGCCGAATCAGCTAAATTTTTTTCTCGATTCTGGACAATGTTAACAATTGCCTTTTAAATGATAGTTCGGAGTTTATGTCATTCCAAATTCGTAAGAGTATAACATATAAATATTTTTTCATATCATGCCACATTTCACTGTTTATCAGTTATTTTGTTTAAATTTATTTTCTCTTTAATAGGATGATGTAGTCATGGGGACTCTGACTGTTAAAGAGAATCTATCTTTCTCTGCTGCACTCCGACTTTCATCCAAGATCTCTAGGAAGGAGAAAAGAGAAAGAGTAGATGAAATTATAAATGAGCTCGGACTGAATGACTGCCAAGATACAAGGGTGAGTGGATTGTTTCGAATGGGAGAGGGAGGGACATTAAGGGGTGGGGGAGGGGAGCAAGGTGTGGCAGGGAAGAGAAGGGGATGTATAAAGGTGGTACGGAAGGAGAAATGGATTAGGTTAGAGAGGGAAAGGGGAAGAGGGAAATTAAGAGTGGACAAAAATAAATGAGCTTAGACTGACTGATTGCCAGGATACAAGTGTGAGTTTGGAGCAGGAGAGGGAAGCGCCGAGACGGGAGGGGGATTCAAGGGGGAGGAAGGGGAAGGATCAAATGTGAGGGACAGGGAGAGTGATGGAGGGTGCATAGGTGAGGAGAAGAGAGCAGGAGAGGATGAAATCCTAAATGAGCTCGGACTGGATGTCTGCCAGTATACACAGGTCAGNGATCTCTAGGAAGGAGAAAAGAGAAAGAGTAGATGAAATTATAAATGAGCTCGGACTGAATGACTGCCAAGATACAAGGGTGAGTGGATTGTTTCGGATGGGAGAGGGAGGGACATTAAGGGGTGGGTGAGGGGAGCAAGGTGTGGCAGGGAAGAGAAGGGGATGTATAAAGGTGGTACGGAAGGAGAAATGGATTAGGTTAGAGAGGGAAAGGGGAAGAGGGAAATTAAGAGTGGACAAAAATAAATGAGCTTAGACTGACTGATTGCCAGGATACAAGTGTGAGTTTGGAGCAGGAGAGGGAAGCGCCGAGACGGGAGGGGGATTCAAGGGGGAGGAAGGGGAAGGAACAAATGTGAGGGACAGGGAGAGTGATGGAGGGTGCATAGGTGAGGAGAAGAGAGAAAGAGAGGATGAAATCCTAAATGAGCTCGGACTGGATGTCTGCCAGTATACACAGGTCAGTTAGAAGTTGGGGAATGGAAGGGAGAAGCATGGGAATTGGGGAGATGGAGTGAGGAGATGAGGTTATTAAAGGGGGTATGGAAGGGCAAATGATTAAGATTAAAGAGGGAAAGCAGGAGCTTAGCAGGGGGAGACCGGAAGATTGATGGAGGGTGGGTAGGAAGAGGAGAAGAGAGAAGAAAGAGTGGATGAAATCATAAAGGATCTGGGACTCAATGACTGCCAGGATACAAGGGTGAGTTGGAGAAAGAAATGGTAGAGGAAAGAAAACGGGAGGAGCAGGTTGTTAGGGGAGGGGAAATGGATTTATAAAAGGGGTAGGAAAAGGGAAATAGATCAAGGGAGGAGTGTGAGAGAAGAGGGAAGAGTGCATGAAGCCATAAATGAGCCTAGGCCTAGCCGAGCTAATTGTGAGGAGTGAAGGTTGAGTGGGGAAAGGGAGGAGGGGAAAGGCATGAGCTTAGGGGTGGAAAGGGAGGGCAAGGGATTTGGAGTGGATGAGGGAGAGAGATAGGAGGAAGAAGAGGAGAAAAGAGAGAGAACAGAAAATATGAGATTGGAAGAGGGTCACATGGAGATAGTCTGATGTGAAAGGGGCGAAAGAGAAACAAAGTATTTGAGAAAAGTATACGAGATTGAAAGGGGGAGGGAAAGAGAGTGGAGCAAGAAGATCACAACTTGGCATCCAATCTTTATTTTAATTGAAAGAGAGAATTATGATTCTTGGTTATCAAGAGTTCTTAGTCTCAAGAATTTTATGATTATCTTTTGGTTATATCAATCTCAACATAATAAGCAAGATTTCCCTTTCTTCCCTGTTTTGGTCTGAAAAATTGAGAATTCTGGAGTGGGGAGGAATGTTGGATGAGCGGGGAGGGAAGGAGGGATGCGTAGGAGGAGAGGCAAGGAGGAGGAAAAATTAGGAAGATTTAACCCTAATCCGAGAAGCTCCCGCCATAATTTTTTCTGACTTTTATCTTTCAAGTCTCACGCAACTTGTGACACCAAATTCGTGATGACCGGGTATGCGGTACCGACGCTACGCGCATTTGAAAAATATTCGTCGAGCCAAATATGAGTCCAAAACGTGATTTTATGTACAAAGTCAATGCAAATTGTGTTTTTAGTCAATATTCATAAATCCTTGTCTATTTTGCATATTAATGCATAAACTGAATTTAAAATTCATTTTCTATGCCTCTTATAATGTCACCAACAATTCCCATCGAAAAAACAATAAAAATAATAAAGTCGAAAAACAAAGAAATACATAAGAAATTCCTAAAAACAATAGAATACATTTAAAATAGATTTTGATTGCATTTTTTTTCCATGACAACATGTCTGAAACATTACTATGAGTATCTAGACCAAAAATCAGCACATTTGGAGCTTCAGCAAGTGATTAATTGCTGTTTGTTAGAATTCATGCATAATAATTCACAAAACATTGGTAAAAGGACACCAATTATGCGTAATTAAAGCCTAATCAGCATAATGAGTAGATTTTTGAAAAATTTGACTATGCCATCTAAGAGTAAACATCGCGGGCTATGTGCACGCCAAATTTCGACGCGATCGCGCATTCAACGGCGAAGATCAGAGGTGGGGGGGGCCAAATAAGCCCCCCCCCCCAAATGAACTGAGTTGACTGAAATATCCCAATGGGATTAGGGTTAATATTCTATATTTATGCATCATTTTACTGTAGGTTGGGACTGTGTTCGTGCGCGGCGTGTCAGGAGGAGAGCGCAAACGAACCAACATCGGTATGGAGCTGGTTATTGGACCGACTGTTCTGTTTCTTGATGAACCTACCACTGGCCTGGATGCGAGCACTGCTTATGCAGTCATGAGTCGACTTGCCTTGTAAGTCAACTGCCATAATGGTCATGATACCAAAAATAGTGGTAGAGGTAATGGGGATTGTGGTTGTGGTCATGATGTGTGTGGGTTTGGTGTCAGATGATGATAATGGTGGTAGTGATAATGGTGATGATGATGATGGTGGTGGTGGTGGTGGTGGTGGTAGTGAGGATGGTGGTGATGGTGATGATTTGTAATGATTATGATGATAATGAGATATGATGATGATGATGATGATGATGATGATGATGATGATGATGATGATGGTGAGGGTGATAATGATGATGTTGGTGATGATGATGATGATGATGATGGTGAATATGATAATGATGGTGGCGGTCACAATTTTGATGTTGATGTTGATAATAATGATAATGGTGCTGAAAATTATAAAATGATGATGCATTGATTTATGTTGATTATGGTGATAGTGATCATACTTTATATAAAAGCGCTGTGATACATATTTCTATAAGAGCGCTATATAAATGCCAATATTATTATTATTATCATAAAGAATCAGGATATTAATGATTTTCTTAATGAAATTGATGACATAAATTAATTAATTAATCCATTCACAAATGACTATCATGATACCTTTATATTTTCTCTTTCAGATTGTCCAAGCGAGGGCGCACTATAATCTTCTCCATTCATCAGCCGAGGTACACCATCTTCCGTCTTTTCGACACACTCCATCTCTTGTCTAAGGGAGAGACAGTCTATCACGGCCCATCCCAAGATTGTCTGGATTATTTCTCTTCAATTGGTAATCAATTTGATAATTTCTTCATTGTGTCAATTTTTATTTAAATGCTATCATGACAAAACAATAATAACAATCATGGTAGTAAAACATATTTTGCCTTTCCTCCAAAGTCCATGTGGCATATAGGACCTCAAGTTTCTTTAACATTTTCAGTGTGTTTTATGGGGAAAATGTTATCAGCTCAAAGCCCAACCCAAAATCCAAAGGGCAAGGAGATTTTATTTAGAGTTTCTACCTTTTTTAACTCTCCATCTTAGATGACATTACTAGGTTTACGAGATTCCAACAGATTGCTAAAATACCCAACATGCCCATCAAAAGTAAGGTGATAGCCCTATTGCATTATATCCTTATAATAGTTTTTATTTTATTTTGTCATCTGTTAACAGGGTTCGAGTGTGAGGCCCATAACAACCCACCTGACTTCTATCTGGACGTGATCATTAATAACACCATTACATCACCCACAATTGATCAGGATCCAGAGAGTAATTCAGCCATCAGAATTGGTATGTACAAATTATTCATTTACACATTTATACAGGCAAACATATGAAGGCAGTGAATACAGGAATACAAATTGATGTCTATATTGTGTCTGCAAGAACCTTGTACTGTAATGAATTGTCCCCAAGTTGCTTTGTGAGCCTCCAGAAATATGTAACCACCTTAGAAAGAAATAATATAGTTTACTGGTTGATATATTTCATAATTCATGATGTCTGTACCTTGAAAACCATTTCCTCTGTGATCTCATTTTCTTGGTCAGATATGTGTCTGTTTTGTTACATTCACTTCACTATGCATGCTTCCACTTCAGTGATATGGACAAAGCGTTCTTATAATGTACATGAATAAAGAATTTTAAAAATATAATTGTTTGTTGTTTCACAAAATGTCATAGGAGTGCAAGATGATTGCAACAATATGGTCACCGCGACAGTCACATTAAAACAAATAGGGAATGAGCAATTATTTTATTATGTCATTATACTTGTTGTTATGTTGTGTTTGTTTGTCTCCATGCAGCAATCGTTTGTAATCTGCTAATTTGCAAAATCCCTGATGAAATGTTTTATTTTTTTGCATACAACTGTAGAAGAAGGTGTGGAGACCAACGAGATGAACAACATGACGCAGAGGAAAGACCTAGTTGATTGCTACAGGAAGTCACGTTTCTACCGTGAAGCAGAAGAAAAGGCAGCGGAGATTGTCAAACTGCATGAGAACAATCCAGCGTCAGTAGCCCTACCAGACTATGACTATGCTACTGGTTTCTTCACACAGGTTAGTGAGTACTCAATATTTGAACCGATGTATGCTTTTAGCGTTTATGATAACCAATTTTATTTCATAGTATAAGCCCCTCCCCCCACTTTTGAAAAAATATTGTTTGGATACTCCTTAACCAATCGACCCTCTAAAAATGACCCGACCTGCATATGTTTTTGGGGTAAAATTTGGTAAAATTATAAACAAACATGTGACGTTAATCCTGAAAATTGATTTTGGACGTGTTTTTACACCTATTTAGGTTATTTTCTACACGCTTTCTGTTTAAGAAATAGAAAATAATAAAAATATTAAACTTTTTCTGACCCAACCATGCAATTTTTTCAGAGGAGTCAATCTCAGGCACCCAAACATTTTTTTTTTTTTTTTTTTTTTTTTTGGGCGGGGGCCTTTAAACTACTTAAAGATAATCCAGCATCAGCCTGTAGGGTGTTGCTACAAAGCTCCAATTGGTCGCAAATCAGTTTCAAAATTAGAACGTGCATTTGCTCACTGTCTTTCGACAATATGCACATGAAACAATGACTATGATTGGCGCGTTCCAATCAACTACGGCTTGCGATCAATTGCAACTTGCAAACGACAATTACAACTTTGTATTAACACCCTCTAAGACATGTCTGAAAACGTTTTGGTTGGAAGCATTTTCCAATGTGGATTTTTGTTATCTCGTGTTGAAGTATGGTAACCATACCCTGTAACTATTTGTTTCATTTCTTTATTCTTTATTCTAAATCAGCATAATACAGTCAAACATGTCTATAGTGGCCACTGTCTATAGTGGCCACTAAAATTGATTCCCTCCAGGTGAGAATGCATGTTATAGAACCTGTCTATAGAGGCCACCTGTCTACAGTGGCCACTTTTTCTGTTTCCCTTGGTGTGGCCACTGTAGACAGATTTGACTGTATACAGACATGATTTCTATTTAATTTTACACCTGCAGCATATTATTGTTATATGATTGTTGCTCAAAATGAAAATACGTATATCCTTAGGCTTAGAGCACAAAATGTTCCTTCAGTATCATCCTAAGGTACATAAATGAATCAAAAGTTGAAATGAAGTATTTTAATGGATGTATTTCAGGTTGCAGTACTATCAAAGAGAGCTGCGATGAACTACTTTAGGAGTTTTCAAGTATCTCTCATACCAGTAAGTTACAGATGAAATTTCACATGGTGGTCAAAGTGATAGTGAAAGGTGATAGTGATGATGATGATAGTGATGATGATGATGATGGTGATGATGAAGATGATGATGAAGATGATGATGCTGATGATGTTGATGATGATGATGATGATGATGATGATGATGATGATAGTGATGATGATGATGATGATGATGATGATAATGGTTATGGTAATAATGATTTTGATGAGGATGATGATAATGGTTATGGTAATGATGATTTTGATGATGATGATGATGATGATGATGATGATGAGGGGATGATTATGGTGATAGATGGTGATGATTATTAGGATGATTGTGATGTTGGTGATAATGATGATGATGAACACGTTGATTGTGAAGATGACTGATATATTATTCAATCTAAAAAAACAAAAACAAATGATTAACTGTAAGACAGAACTTACCTGTACATCAATGAGTACAATGCCTCATAGTTCTAAGAGTCATCTTTCTTTAAATTGTGAGTGGACCTTAAAACATTTATCATAAAATAGTCTCATCAATCAAAATCCTCCTCATCATCATACCAAAATGTTGAATCAAGACAGGTGATAGTGCTTCTCAGTAGCTGCTTTAAAACTCTAGAACAGCATTTCTCCTGCCATACAGACAATTTCAAACTCTGCCATGTTTAAAAGAAATCTGAAGACCTACCCTTTTCCCCAGTAATCTAATCGTTTTCATCTTTTTTCCTAAATGTTTAATTGTAAAACATGTGTACTCCTCTTTTTCTTCACTTTATTCACCGGTTAATAATCTTATCATAATCAGAATACTGTGCACTTAGAAACATCCATATTAAGTGCCTAATAAATGTTATGTTTTGTTATTATCATTATTATTATTATTATTATTATTATTAAAGCACTAAGGTACTTTTTGTTTTTAGCGCTACGTAAATAATAATTTTTTTTTCAGACCATTCTAGCAGTGTTCTTTTCCATCATTATGGGTTGCGTGTACTACCATGTGGACCAGTCTTTCCCAGCTGGAACTCAGAACAGAACCGGTGCCTTTCTCTTTGGAAGTATCTTTATATTATTCAGCAATCTGGCTGCTGTTGAAATCTTCATCATGGAACGGAGAATATTCATGTAAGTTGAGTTATGTTTGTTTTGATTACATATCAAACCGATTGTGCAAGTGATAAAATGATAATGTGGAGGCCTGATGGTAGTGTAGTGTAGTGGTTCTGACTCTTCCTTTTCAACCAGAGGGTCAGTGGTTTGAAACCCACCCATGGGATTAATTTCCTTCCACAAGAGATTCAACCACATATTACTGCACTCAGCCCAGGTGAGGTTAACAGGTACCTGGCACGAATGTTTGTTCCTTGAAATGCCAAGTGCGCTGGTGTACCCCGGGCTAATGCCAGGGTAATAATCCTGCATTTATTGTAGAGCGCTTGGAAACTTCTGCTTCAGAGGTATAAGGCGCTATGTAAGTGCATACTATTTTAATGATTAAAATGATTTATTCCTTTACTAAACAGATGAAGATTGATTTTCTAAGATTTTTGAGGCCAACACTTAGGCGACTAGCATAAAATTAGAGAATATCAGTCAGATAGCCAATCAAGGGGGTGGGGTGCATAGCAACTTGTCGTAAAGACAGTTTTTGTTCAGATAATGTATCTATTCCAAAAAGAACATTTCTTTTACTTTTCCGAAGAAATGGAAGAAAATGTGAAATTTTAATAGAGAGTGATTGAGGAGTTGTCTTTAATGATGTCACAGATTCCGTCAATGTTATCGATCACACGGATATCCAAGTGATCGTCATATCTCTATGATTTTAGAAATTTGTAACTGTTGATCAGGTTGTTCGATTTTGCTAAAATTTTCAGAGTTTGGTCATCTGATTTTTCTTCATTCGATGAGAGCGCGATTATTCCAGGGGTTGTTTTCCCTTTAATACTTCCACAGGTCAAATGCTTGTTGGGGTTGGTCTTTGCTTATTTTTTGGAACGTTTTTAATTTCATATTTACAATCATATTTATTACTGGTAGCAACATGTTCCTTTAATTCTTGGATGAATGGATTATTTTATCATTTAAAAGATTGCATACATTGAGCTTTATGGGAGCTTTATTCTTGAACTGAGACTATATTTCTTTCTTTTATGTTAATCTATATTTGAAATTCGAGATTTTGTTAGTTTTTTTCCTGGGCATGTCTAGGGTTTGCAATATTAAACTCGATCAAATTGTCAGCCTGAATATTTTCACAACTTTTCCTTCCTATCTTTTTTATCAATTAGACATNTATATTGGCTGATGAAACATTACATCGCTACCTTCTTATGATGTACTGTATTCATATTTTATGTTATGCAAAGATATGGGTGTGAATTTTCTATCTGTCTTTCTAGGAGTCAGGGTAATTAAAATTTCATTTATGGTAAAGTATATTATATGCTACTTTCGTGCATACTATGTTCTTTTCTTTGAAAAAAAAATATATATATATTTTGTAACCTGGAACGCATGCTATTTAACAGCATTATTTTAGTTACTGTGTTGTATTAAAAAAGTGGTTTATTTATTTATATAAATGGATTATATTTATTTCTTGCAGGAGTACAGGGTGTTCTGTTCTTTTCTTAAGTGCTTATAACTAACGTGCAATTGTTTATACATAAAAGTTTATCAATAATTTACTCTTTGTGTGTGGCGTTACAATTTTACAATGATACGTTGTGCAGGGCCCACAATTTCAGTTGATAAATGTAAGTGGCTCCCCTGGATATCTTTGTCAATCTTTAACCTTAGAAGAAGAGTTTACCCAAAAATAATAATAGTTTTAACAGTAGCAGAAAAAGTTGGTGAGTAAAACAAAAAAAGTTTGAAGAAGATCAGAAAAGTAATAAAAAATGTTATGAATTTTTAAAGATTTGAAAAAATGGGTAAATCAGTGGAATTTTACTAGAACTGAATTTCACTTGAATACTAACGGAGATTTAATACAAATTTCTACTTTATTCCATCAGATTCATTCATTTGTGTACATTCCATGCATTTTGTGACCAAAAAAGGATTACCAAATATACATATAAATTGTGTAAATTTAATAGTGCCTTGTGAAAAATGTTGTGAATACAAAACCAATACTTTGTTGTTTCATTTCACCTTCGTAAAAATGTTGCAATGACTTTGAATTCAGGCTCTGTAAACTTTACAAGATATCGGATGTGAAAACAGAAACATTTTACGCAAAATTTTACAATGTATAGCCTTTCTTGCAAGGACTTTTCAAAATTGATCTAAAATACATTTTTTGTCATTTTTACTGTTGCAATCTTCTTGATGGCTGAATAAATGATAATCATAATAATAATATTAAGTGGTCAGAATCCTTCAATTGGCAACATAGTAAACTGTTATATGCCACAGTATTTTGAAAGAAGAGTCTACCCAAAAATAATATTTCCTCAACAGGAGAATAAAAAATAGATAAACTGGAGGAAAAAAGTTTGAGGAAAATCGGACAACTAATAAGAGAGTTATGAATGTTTGAATATTTAGACAAATTGGCAACTGATGACGTCACAGATGCACAAGTGACCATCTATTACATTCATATCAATGTTATAAAATGTTACTTTTTTCCCCAAAAATATGATTTCCTCAAAACTTTAACCATAGGATATCTTTATGATAGGTATGTAGATCCACTATTTGCATGTTTACATTCATACAAAATTTGCAACTTTCTGTAAAAATAATGAATTTTGCACCAGATTTATAATGAAAACTCTGGTTAGTTGTGCACCCATGATGTCATCAAATTGGCAACATCTCTGGAAATTTCCACTGATTTGCCCATTTTTTCAAATCTTTAAAAATTCATAATTTTTTTTATTACTTGTCCGATTTTCTTCAAACTTTTTTTTTATTTTACTCAACAATTTTTTTCTGCTTCTGTTAAAAAATTATTATTTTTGGGTAGACTCTTCTTTTAAGAGCAAATTGACAACTTTTGACTCGCAAAGATGCATTTGGTAATTGGTAGTCAAATTGAACTTTTATTTCATTGCAATATATGATAATAGTTTAAAACTATATTGTTGCCAATTTTAGGAAAAAATAATGATTGAATTTGCTGTAAAATATTTCTGTCTTGAATGGGCGTTTGACAGGATGAATTACATTTGTACTTATGTCTTTCAGATTCCTGAGTAATGAATGTAAAGCATTTATATATGCTTTTATAAAGTATTAAACTTGTGTAATTCAATCTGGTCTTGACATTTAATATGTTTGATTTAACGCAGGGTAGATTTGTATTCAAAAATTCGATTGAATAAGTATTAAGTACTTGCTCTATATGGAAAAGAATCAGATATGTTCATAGGAGTAGAAATAATAAATGATTATTTTTACTATAGGAGGATTGGATTGGATGTTACCCCTGTCAGTTTAAACAAATTTCTCAAATAGGTATCCTCTATCTGTGATATATCTAGTGAACATTGTATTTATATTTACAAAGTGAGAAATTAATCTAAATGCTAACACGTTTATCAGTCATCCTATAATGAAAATACTGTCATGTCTGTCAATGAGTAATAAAGTTCTGGACTTACAAAGTGGTAAATTTACATACTGATGATTTTTTCCTTGCTGGTCTTTCTCTTGTATTGTGTTCAATGAAAGGGGATAATCATTGATTTTACTAATTAATTCATCCTCGCCAACAAATTTGCGTGCATAAAATGTAATGTCATCTACAAGTGTATGCTGTCACGTGAATAAATTATACCATAATGTTATTGGATCAATATTCTGTATCTGGAAGAGAGAAAAACAAAGACAAGGGGAATATAGGGAGAATATAGAAGAGATTTTAAAAAGAGAAGAGGACAATTTTGAAAGATGGAAGGAAGGAAGGAAGGATGGGTGCAAAATGGACTCGGGATAAGATAGATAGAGAGAGAGAGATAGAGAGAGAGCGAGAAATAGAAGGAGAAAGGGGGGGGGGGCAAATAGAGAGATAGAGAGAAAGAAGAGAGAAAAGAGAGAAAAGGGGGGGGGGGGAGAGAGGGAGAAAGAAAGCAGGGGTGCCAGTTTTCAGACAAAAACCTGAATTCTGGCCCTCACAATGTATTTTTAGGCCACAGTTTTAGCTTTTTTTGTGAATGGGTACCTGGTAAGAATATTCATTCCTTGAAATCCCAAGTGCGCTGGTGGCTGCCGGGCTAAAGCCAGGGTAATAATAATAATAATAATATTATGCGCCTTGAGCACTCAGCAGTGAGAGTAGATACGTGCGCTATATAATTTGCACATTATTATACCTATTCCCGACAAGAAAACACCTTTTTCCCAAAGACAATTTCAAACAACTCTGCCAAAGAGTACCAAAAGAACCATCTTCAAATAATTCAACAAACAATAATAATGAACGGCTTTTATATAGCGCTTATCAATTCATGAGAATTTCCTAAGTGCTCTACAATTGCAGCATTATTACCCTGGCTTTAGCCCGGCAGCCAGCATGCAGCGCACTTGGCGTTTCAAGGAATGAATATTCCTACCAGGTACCCATTAACCTCACTTGGGTTGAGTGCAACACAATGTGGATGAATTTCTCGCTGAAGGAAATTAACGCCATGGGTGGGACTCGAACCTACGACCCTCTTGTTGAAAGGCGAGAGTCATGATCACTACACCACGACGCCTCCACAAATCAGTCATAGGATCGATATTTTAACCAAATGTCAAGCAATAACCGGACCATCAAATCAATCAATCAATCAATCAATCAATCAATCAATCAATCAATCCATCGATCAATCAATCGATCATTCAGTAAATTGATAAATAACATGCATTGGACAATTTGTTCAATTTTCAACAATCAACTCAAAAGACAAATTCAAATCATTTGGTTAATCATCAAGCAGATGATGTTATATAGTTATAATGTGATCAAACCGTAATGATTGTATTTCCCAAATGGATTTTATTAATTCTCATCCAAGCATAACAAAATCCAAGCATAAAAAAAGTAAAGGAAATTATCTACAAAATTCAATTCAATTCAATTCATCTATTTTCACTTTCTTAAAGATACATGTATTAACAATGTAAAAAAAAAATACAGTTCATAACATATAAAACCAAATAAGAAAGTGGGGAATCATAAAAGCCAGGAGGTTTGGTGGAAAAGATCCCCAGTAAACATAATTTACGAAACTTATTTCTTTAAACTGCTTAAACCATCATGATAATATCTTAATAAATTCATGATTTAGGCCAATACAGAATTTTCCTTGAATGGGAGCAACCGTGATCACCCACTTTGGCACAATGCATTGCCATGGAGATAAACATTTTGTGCCTACCCAAGCGTGAATAAAAATCTATTTTGTAATATCTATGAACCGACATGGAAATTTCTTGAGAACATTTTGAAGTGCTGTTTTCCAAAGCGTTTCAAAAGTGGAAAGTGTTTTTTTTTTGTATTGATACATCGTGTAGAATGAAATATCTCATTGGATGTATTATCATCGACCGACATCATCAGGATAAAACATGATAAAAAAAAAACAACGTTCGCCTATTAGTGGAGCTAGCTCCGTGGTGTAGTCGTCATAACTCTCGACTTTCAACCAGAGGGTCGCAGAATCGAATCCCATCCATGACGTTAATTTCCTTTAGCAAGAAATTCGTCCACATTGTGATGCACTCAACCCAGGTGAGGTGAATGGGTATCTGGTAGGAATATTTATTCCTTGAAATGCCAAGTACATGCGCTCATTTGGCTGCCGGGCTAAAGCCAGAGTAAAAACAATGAAATATGATAAATAAATTGCATCAATTAGTATTATTATTATTATTAATTCGCTCATATCAAAGGTGATTATATTTTAATGTATAGTGGGATGTGATCATGTTTTTATATGTAATGGTCTTGTACGTTTATTTCATTTACGACTTTCATGCTTATGGAATCATATTATTTTGTTTTATTTTTCTTCGGTTTGAATGGTGCGGCTTTGTGAAATGAAATATTGATTTGCAATGTCAGGAAGAATGTATTTCAGCCTTTACGTGAATTAAACCAAGTATTATAGCCATTAAAAACTATATTTGGACATCCTTTTGATTTTCAATGTGGACCGTATGAAAATAAAATGAAAGGCGAGCAAACCCTGGTCACTCTTATTTGAGGTTTGCGTTGTTTTTGATGAATCGCCTCTCGGCCCCTATAGTCATTGCCCACAACTCAGAATTTTGCTCGTCAGTTGCAAAGCTGTGTGTGTGTGTGTGTGTGTGTGTGTGTGTATGTGTGTTTGTGTGTGTTTGTGCGTGACAGCCAGGAAACCCTTTAGCAGGACCGAGGGGAAACAGAGTTGAAGAAGAAGACCGAGGTGAGGAAAAGAAGGAGGAGAAGGAGAATAGGGACGGGGAAGGAGAGGAGGAGGATNTTCACAACTTTTCCTTCCTATCTTTTTTATCAATTAGACATGAATCAAGCGGAGGCTTTTATCGTCCATCATCGTATTTCATCGCCAAGGTTACGTGTGATCTTATACCAATGAGACTCATACCGACCACGTTCTTCTGCATTGTTTATTACTGGATGATTGGTAAGTTACACCCATTTAGGGACAGCATTTTTTGCAAAAGCTAGATGCAGATTAAAAAGGAAAAATAGTTAGATGCTCAGAATATGTGGCTTTTTGGTCAGCAATAATTCCAGATTTCTTGCGCAAACTGTTGACAGGAATTTATCCGCACATTGTACCTGTTTTGCAAAAAGTATTGCAGCTGCACATTAACAGATTGCCAAAACTCAATCAAGTGTATCTTGAAATATTCAGGATTAATGAACTTGTGGAATTCTTGTGATTCTTGCTTTAGCCAGCTATTTAGAGATAGTTAATTGAATCAGATAAAGATGTTGCCATTAAATGCACTTATTTTTCATTGTATTTTTGCAGGTTTTCGTCCAGAAGCAGGTGCCTTCTTTATCTTCTATTTGACTCTTATACTGACTACATTCTGTGGGACGGGATTGGTGTTTCTACTCTCAATACGGACTGGTATTATCAGCATTGCTACCACATGCATCACTGCCATCAACATCATCATGTTTGTAAGTATTTAACCTTCTTCTCTGTCTCTCCTCATCTCTCTATCTCTCGCTCTCTCTCTGTCTGTCTCTGTCGTTACCTTATCTCAACTACTCTTATTCCGACTGCATTTTGTGGGACCGGATTGGTGTTCCTACTCTCAATATGGACTGGTATTATCTCTAATTTATCTCTCTTTTTGTCCTCTTTCCCCCTCTCTACCACTGTTTCTCTCTTGGCTCTGTCCACCTCTTCCCTAATGCTCACTCGTCCACTCTTCCTCCATACCCCTTTCCTATTTTTCACACATCTTTCTTTGTGTCTCTTTTATCTTTCTCTTTACCAGCCACTCCTGAGGCCTGTAACATAAAGGATGCAATTAAACTTACAATAAATATTAATTGTAAGTCTATGGCAAAACGTGTATAATAGAGATACAATTAATTGCAAAATTTATCGTATCTCTTTATGTTACAGGCCCCTGGTATGTTGTATATCTGATTTCCTTCATATAAATAATCAAATAAATATCTTTGATGGCAAAATTTACTTTTCCCACTTTATATAAATGGTGTACGATTTACTTGCTTGCTCAATTCAATTCAACTTCTGCCTCTGACATGGGTGAATGAATTAATATTTTATAATCTCTTTTCATTGCACATTGTAGGTATTTGGTGGAGTACTTGTCAACATATCATCTGTTCTTGATTGGTTAGATTGGCTCAAATACTTCAGTGTCATCAGATATAGTGTCGATGTAAGTTCACTTAATTTTCATATTTTTGTCCTTGGGCCACGATATCTGTAAAATGTCTTCTGTGGGACCCATATCTTACAAGTTTTTACTTTTTAATGTGTTCCTCCATTTCCATTGAATGCATAATTTTATTACAAAAAGTATTAAAAGTTCTATGTTATCAAATCAATATTTATGTTTTGGTTAAGTTATGAGTATCTTTTGTACATATCCTTGATTTTTTTGGAAAATACCACTTTATTATTTTGTATTACCATTGTTTTTGTATATATGATTCATACGGAGATTAAAATAAAACTTGAACCATTGGGTGGTCTGGAGGCATTATATACATAAAAATACAAATGTCACTTGTGATTACCCATCAAAAATGTATGTGAACAACATATAGAAAGCCACCCCAACAAAGAATTTTTAAATTTTGAGAGTGATTTAATGTTCCATTCAAGAAAAGAAATAGTTGAAAGCCAATATACCAATATCCTTATACATATCCAATTTGACTGCCTCCTATTTGCATATCCAGGCTCTGAGTATAAATGAATTCCGAGGCCTCACATTCTGCAGAGATAACAGTACAACTATGTGGTAAGTCATTTAGAGATCAGTTTCAAATCTTGGATCAATAACAAGTGAAGTTATTGAGGCGACATGGTGTAGTGGTTCCGAATCTTGCCTTTCAACTAGAGGGTTTGTGGTTCGAAACCCACCCATGGTGTTAGATTTCTTCAGCAAGAGATTCATCCACATTCTGCTGTACTCAACTCTGGCATCAATGTTTATTCCTTGAAATACCATGTGCGCTGGTGTACGACGCGCTACATGTAAGGTCAGGGTAATAATACTGCATTTGTGTAGAGCACTTTGACCCTCTCAATCGCATTTTGGCGACACTGTTCACAAGGAAGAATTAATCTGCTCTTGTTTCACTATATACTGCCCTCTACTGTTCAGTTATGTACCATTTGAAAGCTAGAGAGTGCAGCTTTCCAATGAATACAAACAGTAGGGGTATGTGTGAGTTCCTTTTCTGCGCCTTGAGCACACTATTCATGTGGAATCTGGCGCATTAAAAGTACCCCTATTATTATTATTATTATTTCTGACAAATTGGATTGAAAATGGAAGTATTTTCTCAAGAAGTAACTGGGTCTGAGAGGGTTTATCCGCTAAAGAGGTATTAGGTGCTATATAAGTGCATACTATGATAATTACTATTTAAATTACATTGTTCACTGCCTCAGCAATGAAACATGCTCCGTATTATGGCTGCAGTTGCCGAACCAGACAGCTGCAAATAAGAGATTCAAATTATGAATTAGAAAATCATAATAAAGCAACAACAAAAATTCTAAATAGCATAAGGTCTTTTTTCCAGTTCACTAAATAGGGGACAGTAAATTTTTGCAATGATTAATGCTGTAGAATCCAAGACAATTGTTGGCCAAATACACAAGCAACGTAAGATTATAATTATCAGTAATCTTTAAGTAAGAATAATTATTTGGGATGTTGGGAGGAAGACCCGCAGGTCATGGTTATTTGGTTAGCCTTTTCCACAACCTGACAGCCCCCTCAACTTCTCTCAGATCATTTATCTTTCTCTCTTAATCTCTCATGTTAATTGTTGTTTTTCCATTGTTGTATTTATCATGTGTTCATCATGTTTTTTCTTCTCTTGTAAATGCCAGATAAATAATACATAAATAACAAATTGATATATTATTTTTACCCATTCACAGCATCACCGGTGAGGACTACTTGGCTGACTTTGGCATTCAAACGTCTGAGTGGGACCTGTGGCAGAACCATGTAGCTCTTGCATCTATCATGGTCATTCTCTTCATTTTGGCATACATTGCCTTGCTGAAGGTTCCAAAGCAAAACTAGGTCAGAGATCAAAGGTCATTATCAGTAGATATCAAAGACACAGGTATGTTCAATTGTCACGTAGTTCATGCATCAAAACCACATAGCACTCTCATCTATGATCATCATTCTATTCATCTTGGTATACAATGCCTTACTGAAGGTTCCAAAGCAAAAAAACCAGGTGATGGGTCAAAGGTCAAAGCTTTAACATTGGATGACATGGAAGACATTGGTATGTTTAGCTATGGTTGGTTACTTGTGCTCAAAGCTCATCGCTTCTATCTTGGTCAT